>CAUYPK010032729.1:0-17879 GCA_963574355.1 Loris lydekkerianus
GCAAGGCCCGGCCTGAAACTGCCTCTACCTAGATACAGCCAATGTGGTACCATGCCACTGGCCCGACCCTGTCACTCACCTCTTCCCCTGCCTTCTTTCCCTGCCCCTTCTCCACAATAAAAAAAAAAAAAAAAAAAAAAAAAGATTACTTGAAAAAAAAAAAAAAAAAACCAAGATGTGGATGCTGGGTGTGCTTGCTCCTAATAAAGTGTTACTGGTTCTATACCTTCTTAGAACCTGGAAATAGATGATTATGTACTAAATCCTATGTGTATACATGTCTACAAATATTTTATTGTGTTTTTATTTACATATACATTAAGCTAAACATGAATTCATGGTGATGTGAGCAGTGTGTGGTTCATTCTGTCCTTCCCCTGCTTATGGGTAACTTCTCTCTCCAACAGTGAGAAATCTGACTCTTTCCATCTTCCATCCACTTACTTATATGTTCAGTTTGGGTACATTTGGACAGTGGTTTCAAAATTGAGAGCTCATATCTCCATGGAAAAATTGTTCCACATGGAATACAACACCTGTGTACAAGTTCTTTTATTTTTAGTCTACAGTTTCCACTCAGTTCCAAAGTTATATAGAATGATATACTTTTTTTTCCCCACCTGCTCCAGTGAGAACATGGCACACATTCATAGTACAATTATATTCTTTTATCCCAGTCTTCATTCCAATCTAGATTGTTTTTGAATTTGCATGAAAAGGTTCACTCTTTTTGCTGTGAAGTTCGACGAGTTTTGACAAATGCAGAATATCATGTGTCCACCACAGTAGTGTCATACAGAATAGTTTCACTCCTCCAAAGTATCCTCTGTCAGCCTATCTCCTTCCTCAACCCCCTGGAAGCAGCTAATCTCTTTTCTATGTATACACTTATGCCTTTAAAACACTTTCCATAAAAAGAATCATACAAGCTAGTTTCTTTCATTTAAAAAAGATGTTATTATGAGTTACCTGCATCTTTATAAGGCTAACAGTTCACTCCTTTATCGTGCCCTGTGGATCTGCTGCATAAGGTTTAGTCATTCAGCTATAAATAGTGTTGTCTTAGATGGTCTGCTGCTATAACAAAGCACCTGAGACTGGATAATTTATAAAAGACAGAAATTTATTTCTCATAGTTCTGCAGGATACAAAGTCCAAAATCAGAGCACCAGCAGATTCATCTGTGTGCAAGGATGACTCTCTGCTTCCAACATGCATCTTCTTGACTAGAAGAACACTCTGTCTTCACGTTGTCAAAGGGGGAAGGTCAAGAGAGCCAAATGCTACCCGAAGCCTCTTTGGAAGGGTGTTCATCTCATTCATGAGGCAGGAGCCCTCCTGGCCTAATCATCATTTAAATGCTCCACCTCTTCACACTACCATATTGGCAACACTTGAATTCTACAGGGAACATACTCAAACCATACCGAATGTCTTGGTTGCCTCCAGTTTAGGGTGACTATGAATGAAGCTGCTATAAACTTTGAAAACATAATTTTTCATATGAGTTGGGCAAATACCTAAAAGTGCACCTGCAGGATTATAAGGTAAGATAAAGCTTAGCTTGATAAGGAACCTTCAAATCACCTTCCAATTGCTGTGTTCAGTGTGGGATTTTAGCCCTTAGATCTGGGACAATATTTTACTGTCCTATTCTTCTGTTTTTCTGAAGAGCCCTCATGGGTGCATGTGTCACACCTAAGTCTGGTTCTGACCCTTGCTGTGTCTCTTTAAACTGTTGTTTTTGTTTTTGTTTTTGTTTTTTTTGGTGGAATACCTTGTAGTTTTGTTGTTGTTGTTGTTGTTGTTGTTGAAATCCAGGCATATTGTATCAGGTAGTAAGAACAGAAAAAAATAGGCTTTTTTTGTTAGTGTAGTTTTGTTTTGTTTTCTCTGCCTCATCCATGTTGTGAATAGGCTTTTTATTTTTCTTAAACAGGCTTTTATTATGTCACCCTCGGTAGAGTGCCATGGCTTCCCAGCTCACAGCAACCTCAAACTCTTGGGCTTAAGTGATTCTCTTGCCTCAGCCTCCCAAGTATCTGGGACTACAGGCATGCACCACAATGCCCATAAGAATTGGACTGTGTTTAATGTTTGTTAAGACTATGGGTAGCAGAGACTTCAGATTCCTCCTGTATCTCCATTTCTGTCTCCCCTTGTGGGCTTATAGGTTCTCTTAGGGAGTCTGCACCTTGTAGCTCTTGCAGCTGTAATCCTCTGAGACTACAGCAGAGGCTTCCTTGACATGATCTAGTTTGGGAGGACATGGGGGTAAGGAATAGGGGAGTCTTATTTTAACTGTAAGAATGCTGTGTCTTGAAAGTGTAACATTCACATGCATTTCTGTCCCTTCTCTGGGGGTAATACAGCTCTCTCCTCTTCTTTGTCTATAACATTTCCAACAGATTTTTTGAAAACCATTTCCCCTGTTGCCTATATTTTTATTTTTCTCCTTTGGTAAGACTGACTTCCATGGGGGTAGAATTTCTCCTCCCAGCTGAGATAAGGTTTCAAAATTGCTTTATGCTGAATCCTTTCACCCTGAAGTCTGTGCTTGTGTCAGGGTGATCTGTCTAGAAGAGTTTCATAGTACCTCTTCTTCCCTTCCTGGTCTGAGGGCTCCAAGAGGATTTTGCTCAGACCCTCAGCATGAGAACTCACTATGGAGTTCCTTGAGGGACTGTCCACAGAATTCTGGGACTCCTTTCTACAGCCTTCAGAAGTTTTTCATTCTGCACTAGTCCACACCTATGTTCCAACCATTTGTCAAAATTAACATTTAATGGAGCCCAACAGTTTGTGCTCCAGGTAAGAAAATCTTGAGTACTGTCTCTCTCTGGCACCTGCCACTGCAAACTTTAAGGTGTGAACTTGCCCTTTTGCTTTATTTCTCTGTGGATGTTCGAATTGTCCAGTTTATTCTGGTTGTAAGGACAGGACTTGATAACTAGCAAGCTCTTTATATTTTGGAACTAAAACTAAAATTTCCTTATATATGAATTTTGTTATTCCTATTTCATAGATGAGAGGGTTGAAGTTGTCCATTTTAATAGATCTGATAAGGGGTAACATCATGGGTCACCCATGCATTTGAAGCCTTTGGGCTTCTATCTCACCTGGACTCCTCCTTGATGTGACATTATGCAACTTACTGAGCTTCTGCTATGTACAAATCATACTCCATCCATCTTACGGAGATTCTAAAGAAATAGAAGGTAAAGTTCTACTCCCAACAATCACACTCTAATGGCCAGACCACGAATACATGAGGCAATTAAAAAAAAAAGTACAAAACCATGTACTTATAAGCCTAAGGTAGTTCATATACTGTCCACGGACCTGGTGGGACCTGTCAATATATTATCAAGTTTGTGATATTATTTCTTATTAAATAAATTTATTCTGTGATAACATTTTAGAAAATGGATGAAATTTTAGTCTCAGTGTTTTTCCTTGATTTGTTTTTACTAATGTATTCAAATCAAATGATCATGTAGAGTGATAATGTTTAATTTTTAACATGTGAGAAACGTGTGTCTGCCCTGGAGCTGTCATATTGTGTGTCAAAAAGACACAATCACCCTTTGTTTGCCATTGAACTCATAAACTTATTGCAATAACATAGTGGTTGATATAGAAGCACTATATGAAAACCCCAACCACAGGTTTTCATTCTATGGTTCTTTTTTCTGCATTCTATCTATGAGTATATGTGGATGCAGTATTCTGCTCATGTTCCTTGAGATGCCTCCCAGTGCTTCTGTTGCATCCCTTGCCTGGCTTCTGGACACTCTTTCTTTAAGAGCTAACACTTGCAACTTTCTTTGTGGATCTACTCTGGGTCTGCTGGGGTCACTTTGTCCGCACCTGCAGGGAACCATAAATGCTTTGGAGCACACATCCCTTAGGCATCCTCAGTGTCAGAGTGGCTCCATGAGAATGAAAGTCCAGCTTCCCATCCTCAACTTTGCACAAACTCTTAGGTGTGCCTTCCACTTCTGAGCCCCCCGTATGATCAGGCTAAGGCTAGCACTTCTAATAAAATAAAATCTTTGCTTTGATTCTTTCCTTTCCTCCTCCTGCTTCCACTATTCTCTTCTCATGAGACTACTTCATAAATAAAGCACTTTCGTGGGAATCTTATTCTCAAGGCTTGTTTCTAGGGACCCAGACTAAGAAAAGATGCATGACTGAAATGATTGGGCTTTTAAGGAAAAGGATCTTTGCAAGAATATCTTATAAGCCTGTAGTTAAAATGGAAACAAAAAAAAAAAAAAAATGGTAAAAATTGCAATTCAAAGGAATCATTTTTCACAATCCAAAATAAAATCAAGCCATCAAGAACGAAAATGAAGTAAATAATTTCTCTACTTAAAGCCAGCATCCTCAATTTTGTCACATCAAAAGAACCTCATATTAAATCAAGGTTGTTAATTTTAATTGCACTGATCGTTAAAGCCTTTTGTTTTTTTTTTTTCTTTTTTTTTTTTTTTTTTTTGTAGAGACAGAGCTTCACTTTATCACCCACAGTAGAGTGCTGTGGCATCACAAGCTCACAGTAACCTCCAACTCCTGGGCTTAGACAATTCCCTTGCCTCAGCCTCTGGAGAAGCTGGGACTACAGGCACCCCCCACAACGCCCGGCTATTTTTTTGTTGCAGTTTGGCCGGGGCCAGATTTGAACCCATCCTCGGTATATGCGGCTAGTGCCCTGCTCATGAACCACAGGTGCCGCCCATGTTTCCTTTTTAAATTTATTTTTGTTTCATACATTTATGAATGCTATAAGGGCAAAAAGTTTTTCCTATGGGTCTGTTTAAGTAACATTAAATGGAACACAATTTAAGTGAACAGGAAGGGGTCTAACTAATCAGCTTTTACTTTAAAACAGGCATCTGCAAATCTTTTCTAGAAAGGCCTAGACAGATATTTTACTTGGCAGCCCATAGGATCTCTGTTAAAACCCTCAAACTTCACCATTGTAGTATGAAAAAGTTATAGATATTACATAAATAAATGAGCATGGCTATACTAGTAACTATTTATTAAATGAGAAAATGAGACAAAGGGTCACATGTGGTGTATAGGCTAGTTTGTCAACTCTTAATGTAAACCAAGTATCTTTTCTTGAGAACAAAAATAATTAAACAATTACTGGAATGACATCAGTAAATTGTCAGAGAAGCAGCTTCAAATTCCTGCCCTTTCTCAGAAATATAGGGAAAAAAATCAGCAGAGACTGTCAAAATCAACATGTCAGAAAACTGTCAGGGTTTCATGGCAACCATAAGAATGCTGAATCAGGAAAAGAGCAACATAAAAATGATGGAAAAGTATCTTTGCATTTTTTTCCTCTTGCGCTCCTTGAATCATAGCAGTCTTAAAGACAGCAACCTCTGTTCTCATGAAGGCTTCTGGTCCCTGGTTCTGGAAGAAGGACCACAGACCTTACTTTAGAATTGTCATGTTAAGTCCAGATGTTGAATGGTTGAGTTTAAATCTAAAATGTCTTTGCTTAGCTTCTCAAATTTTCTTTTTATTTCTGTTTTTTAGAGAGCAGGTATCACTGTCACCCAGGCTGGAGTGCAGTGGCCTGATGATATGTCACTATAACTTTGAACTCCTGAAATCAGGCCATCCTACCTCAGCTTCCTAAGTAGCTGGGACTATAGGCACATGCCTCCATGCTAGGCTAAGTTTCAAATTTTTTGTAAAGATGGAGTCTCACCGGGTTACCCAGGCTGGCCTTGAACTCCAGTCCTGCCTTAGCCTCCCAAAGTGCTAGGATTATGAGCATGAACCGTACCATGCCTGGCCTCAAATTTTCTGGAATAAAATAGTTTTTAAAAAACAAAACGTGACTTCCTTCTGAGATTCTAACCAGGCGGACCGCTGCACTGTGGGGCCCCCAGGACTTCTACTTAGACAAAGACTTACAGACTTGAGGAGGTGAGGGTTTCATTTGTTGGTGGGGATTTCTCTCACTAATGATGGTGATTCCAGTGGAGATTCATTCATGGTCAATATAATGGAAAGTTCTAAGACTTAGGATTCCTTTTTTTTTTTTTTTGAGACAGAACCTCAAGCTGTCACCCTGGGTAGAGTTACATCACAACTTGTGGGCCGTGGCATCACAACTTACAGCAACCTCCAACTCCTGGGCTTAAGTGATTCTCCTGCCTCAGCTTCCCAAGTAGCTGGGACTACAGACACCCGCCACAATGCCCGGGTTCATTTTTGGGTTGCAGCTGTCATTGTTGTTTGGCGGGTCAGGGCTGGATTCGAACCCACCAGCTCAGTGTATGTGGCTGGCGCTTTAGCTGCCTGAGCCACAGATGCCGAGCCGACTTAGGATTGTTTTCAACATGAACTTGAGGGTTATATCAGAAAACAGAAAGCTAGAGGATTACAACCAAAGCTTTGCTTTACAAATGTGACAGAACCTGGCTAATTGGAAAAAAGAAAAAAAGAAAAAAAAATTTTTTTTTTTTTTGAGACAATGTCTTGCCCTGTCACCGGGCTCGCTCACTGGAACCTCTAGCTCCTGGGCTCAAGTGATCCTCCTGCCTCAGCCTCCTGAGTAGCTGGGATTTCAGGTGTGCCACCGTACTCAGCTAATTTTCCTTTTTTTTTTTTTTTTTTTTTTTCCTGTAGAGACGAGGTCTTGTTTTTCCTCAGTCTGGGAAAAAAAATTGTTCTGTTGAGACAGAGTTGTTGTGTTACTCAGGCTGGTCTCCATCTCCTGGCCTCAAGTTGATCCCCTTGCCTCAGCCTCCCAAAATGCTGGGGTTTCAGGTGTGAGCCACCAGGCCTGACCCTTAGTTTGCAGTATTCTTCTATAACTGGTTTTTTGGGGTTTTTTTTGTTTGTTTGAAGCTAGGTTTGAACCGCTACCTCTGGTATATGGGGCCGGTACCCTACTCCTTGAGCCACAAGCGCTTCCCCCAAAACTGTTATTAATGGTATTATATCATCAAATGAAGTGATGATGTAAAGGTAAGAAAAAATAGTAAGCAATGCACTGTTTATGTGGAGAAAGTTATAAGGTTGCAATTTTAAACGTTTTCTCAAAAAAATTAGAAAAAACACCTAGACTAAATGAACATAGTCCATTCTGCTTCCATTCGCCTACAATACATCTACATGCTAGATAAATTAGAAGAGGCATAGTTTTAAATTTTAAACTTTACTGAAGTATATACGTTCTAAAAATGACTCATAAGTGTACAATGCAGTGCATTTCTACAGTGTAAACACACTCTGTGAAGTCAGCTGAAAATCATTACTAAGCCTCTCCAGAAGCTTCTTTAGCCTTGCATTCTCTCAAGTGACAAGGAAGTCCCTTTCTCCCAAGAGTTATCACTATCCTGACCCATGGATGACTTCCTCCTGCATTTGGGTTTGGTTTACCCGAATGTGGCTTGTTTTGCTCAGTGTGTATCTGTGTGGTTTACCCATGTTGTTGTGTGTGGCAGGAGTTACATGTTCTTTCCTCTCTGTGCAGCCCTGCTCAGCTGCAGATGCTGGGACAGAAGTAGACCCTGATGTGCTCAGGTACACCTGCTGTGTACAGTTGAGTGAGTTTCTCCCCTGGGCATCCAGGGTGGTGTAGCCAGGTACCATCCATGGAAGAACTGAGAAAATAGTTTTCCATAGGGCTTAACTCTGTCAGAGAATCTCAAGACAAGCTTAGCTTTTTGGGGCCTTACCATTTACCAGCCCTCCTTGTCTTCCAGCAGATGACCTCTCTTGCTTTCCTAGATGTTTTCTGTGAGTGTACTGGTTTGCTACAAGCTACTCTCATCCTCACCAGGAAGCGGAAGTCCAGAAAACAGCTGGGCTCCTAAGAAAATAAAGGAAATTCCAGGGGCCAAATAAAAGGGAAGAAGAAACTGAAACCCCAGAAGTCAAAAGAGCAGGGAAGCTGGGGATTTTTAACAGGTGTTGAGGGGAAACGGAAACTAAGGTTCTTAGGCCCAGGCAGAGGTGTGCATTGGAACTATGTCCCTCTCCTCCTCAACCCATAATCTAGGACTCTCAAAAAGCTGTGTTCCTTGAATGGAAGAGTGGATTAGGAAGTAAAATCCTCCTAGTGACAAAAAAAAAAAAAAAGGACTGTCACCCTGTCAGGGAGGAATAGGAGGAATAGGAGGTTCCTTTAAGCATCTGACAAACAGCTTCTCACAGGCCTTTGGTGTTTGCCATTAGGCTACCTCTGATGCCCAGGAAATCTCAAATCCAAACATAAAAAATTACCATTCACCCAAAGAAACAAACTGCATGCTTATTAAAGGTGTTGCTATTTAGGCAAGTAAATCTCAATATAAAGCTCAACTTTGTACAGTAAAAAGTATCTCTGTGGCACTCCTATCTTAGAAGTATTCACCAGCACCATTGTTCTATTGGCTTTACAATGTGTTGACACATCAGAGATAGGAATCTTGATGTTGAGACAGTATCACACAGTGGGAGAGCCGTCTGCCCACAGGATGCAGTTTCATCAAAGCTTAGCGGCTGGGCTTTACAGTAGCTCAGACCTATAGTCCTCAGCCACTAGGGAGGCTGAGGCAAGAGGACTGCTTGCACCCAGGAGTTTGAGGTTGCAGTGAGCTATGATGACATCACTGCACGCTAACCAGAGTAAAAGAATGAGACTGTGTCTTGAAAGAAAAAACAAATAGGATTATCTTATATGCAAAAGCTTCTGTCTCCATGTGGCTGATGTGGCTGGTTCCTGGGATTCCTCTTGCATAAGGCTTTGTTCCCTGAAAATCTGTTGTATACTTTTTTGATATAGATGAACCTTTAAAAAAAGGAAGTTATGACTTAGAAAATTAATGAGCAGATACCACTCTTCATCTTGTGATATGAAGGGAGAAACCAGGAGCACACAGACTGATGAGAAGAGTTATATAAATTAACATATTCTTGGAGCAACCATTGGCTGTCCCTTCACTTCCTTCCTAACCTCCAACACGTTTTGAGTGCCTACTGGATACCAGGCATTGTACTGTCAGGAATGCCCTGGAGTTCACATTCCAGCTGACCACTGCGTTGGGCCCTAGAACCCAAACAAACGCATTGCAGTGAATTGAATCCATTGTGTGATTCTTTCTGCAGAAACTATTGGTATCTCATGAATTTCTGATGCATCATCTTCAGCTTTTGGAGAAACATAATTACCACAGCTATATATATAAGTAAGCATATGAAAATATTAACTGGCTAGCTGGAAACTGGATACCATAGTTTTTCAAGCAAACAAATAGGTTACATAATCAAATGTTAATTTGTCGATATTACTAATTACACCACTACCAATCTTTCAGGATGATGTGAGGCGTAAGGTTCACCTGAACACCTTTGGATTCTTCAAGGATGGGTACATGAAGGTCAACGTCAGTAGCCTCTCAGTGAATGAGCCTGAAGACAAGGATGTCGCTGTAAGTACGTTTTTTATGAGATCAAGGGGTTTATTTTAGTTTAGGTGAAAGAATCACCTTCTGACCCAAATACCTAAATATAAAGTGTCAGAATATGGAAAAAATTAAACTAGTGAGTACCAAATTGTATATTAGACATCAGATTTTTTTTTACTTTCAAAATTTAAGTTGCAATTCTTTTTTTTTTTTTTTTTTTAAAGACAGAGTCTTACTATGTCGCCTTGGTAGAGTGCCGTGGTGTCACAGCTCACAGCAACCTGTAACTCTTAGGCTTAAGTGATTCTCTTGCCTCAGCCTCCCAAGTATCTGGGACTACAGGCGCCTGCCACAGTGCCTGGCTATTTTTTTGTTGCAGTTGTCATTATTTAGCAAGCCCCAGCCAGGTTCAAACCTGCCAGCCCTGGTGTATGTGGCCCATGCCCTAACTACTGAGCTACTGCTGTTGAGCCCTAAATTGTGATTCTTGAATAATTCTAGTAATTAGTGATTTTACTTGGGCAGATATCACTTTTTTATTTTATTTATTTTTTTGAGACAGAGTCTCACTGTGTCACTCTCAGTAGAGTGTGGTAGCATCACAGCTCACAGCAACCTCTAACTCTTGGGCTTAAGCGATTCTCTTGCCTCAGCCTCCTGAGTAGCTAGAACTACAGGTGCCCGCCACAGTGCCTGGCTATTTTTAGAGGAGGGATCTTGCTCTGACTCAGGCTGGTCTTGAACCTGTGATCTTAGGCAATCCACCCGCCTTGGCCTCCCAGAGTGCTTGGATTATAGGCGTGAGCCACCACACCCAGGCCCAGATATCACTTTCTTACAAAAATGAATGCTAAGAAAACTGAGAGGAAGCTAGGCCAGAAGAATCACCTCTTTTGCTTTGAGTAAGATAGTTATGGACAATTAGGTGGCTCTTTACCTCTGCTCTTTCTGCTCTCCCCTAGATCGGATTCAGCCTGGACCGTACAAAGAATGATGGCCTTTCTTCCTACCTGGTAAGTGTTAAATGAAATGACCCGATCTGTCTTCACTTGAGCCCAAGCCATTGAGTGGGAACACCCTACTTCCTGCACTGCCACTTTCTTGAGGTAGTGGCTGCTTTGACTTGCAGGCATTTCTGAGTACCCACAGTTGGTTTGCTGTTTGGAATGGAGGTTGAGCTGCTCATTTGCCTTGTTGCTGAACCTTTTCTGTTCTTGTTCTCATGTGAGGGAGTCAGATGATATACAATTGGTTACTCTTCTCAGGATGAAGATGTGAATTACTGTATTTTAAAGAAACAGTTTGCCTCTGTCATCCTTCTAATCCTAGACATCTCCAGAAGTGAGTAAGTAATTCTAATGTTCCTTCAGTTCAGTCTCAGAGTAGAGTTGAGGAGAATTTATTATACAGTAATATCCCTTAGGTGCCTGCCATGTGCCAAAGACTATACATGTGTTGGAGATTTAAAAACGAGATGAGGGAGACAGGTTCCATCGTTGTGGAGTTTGTATAGGTGAGTGGGGAGATAGAACAGCAACATAAATGATCACGGCCAGTGATAGAGAAGTGGGGAAGAAAATCTCAAGAATTACAGAAGAGAAGCTTTGGGTAAGTATTGACCTAAGCAGGCTTCTAGGGCTTTTACCAATGAATAAGAAAGGAAAGAGCATTATAGGCAGGGGCAAAGGCCGAGCAGCATGAAATGGCATGGTTGGTTCAGTCAGCTGGGTTCATTACTTATTGACAGAGAATCTAGTTGGAGGGGACATGGTAAGAAACAGGGCTGGATTCAAGTAATGGTTTTCACCACTCAGCAGCTGTGTGACTGTGGGCCTCAGTGTCCTTACCTACCTCATAATGGTAGCATCTACTTCATAAGATAGTTGGTAAGGATTTTTGTGGCTTGTAAATGTAATATTGTGCATAATATCTAAGAGAACTTGATAGATTTTTTGTTGTTGTGTTTTTTTTTTTTTTTTTTTTTTTTTTTTTTTCCAGTATGTCACTTTGTTGCCCTCAGTAGAGGGCCATGGTGTCATAGTTCACAGCAACCTCCAACTCTTGGGGTCAAGTGATTCTCTTGCCTCAGCCTCCCAAGTAGCTGGGACTACAGGTGCCCACAACAATGCCCAGCTATTTTTAGAGATGAGGTCTCACTCTGGTTCAGGCTTGTCTCTAACCTGTGAGCTCAGGCAATTCACCAGCGTCGGCCTCCCAGAGTGTTAGGATTACAGACATGAGCCACTACTCCCAACCCCTGACAGGTTTTAAACTAGGAATTGTGGGCTTAGACCTGCTTTTAAGGTAGACCAGTAGCAGCCCGGAAGAGGATGGATTTGAAATGAATAAGATTAGAGGTAGGAAGATGAATGAAGACGTATCTAAAAAATAATAATAATACTTTGCAGTAAAACGGTGGTAGATTCTAACTTTATATTGTTCTTGATAACCTCAAGATAACCTTGATAACCTTTTTCTTTTAGAGACAGAGTCTGACTTTATCACCCTCAGTAGAGTGCTGTGACGTCACAGCTCAGTGGCGTCACAGCTCACGGCAATCTCCAACTCCTGGGCTTAGGCAATTCTCTTGCCTCAGCCTCCCGAGTAGCTGGGACTACAGGCGCCTGCCACAACGCCCAGCTATTTTTTTCTTGTTTGTTTGTTTGCAGTTTGGCCAGGGCTGGGTTCAAACCCACCACCCTCGGTATATGGGGCCGGTGCCCTACCCCCGAGCCACAGGTGCCACCTAACCTTTTATTTAGGAAAATTAATCTGACAATGGCTTGTGTTAGTTAAAATGCCTTTAGGCATCAAGCAACAAAAAACTTGACTTAGACTGGCTTAAACAGTGAAGACATTGATGACCTCACCTATTTGAGGTAGAGTGGGAGGGCTCCAGGTGAGAGGCCCCTGGCAGTGGCTTACTACTGTGAAGGACTCAGGTGCCTTTGTCTCTCTGCTGTGCCATCGTCCATGTTAGCCTCTTCCTCAGACAGGTTGCACCAGCCATCACCTGTTTCCCGTAGTCAGGATGATTCATGCATCTATGTGCGAATTTAGGTCACATGCTCACTCAGCCACGGAAGCTGTCCCTGGTTCCTTCTCGGGTGAGATAGGGTAACAAAATTCAGTCTGTTAAGAAGGGGAAAGAGGGCAGGGCACTGTGACTCACGCCTGTAATCCTAGCACTCTGGGAGGCTGAGGCAGATGGATTGCTTGAGCTCATGAGTTCGAGACCAGCCTGAGCAAAAAGGGAGACCCTGTCTCTACTAAAAATAGAAAAACTGAGGCAGGAGGATCACTTGAACCCAAGAATTGGAAGTTGCTGGAGGCTATGATGCCATGGCACTCTACCCAGGGGCAGAGAGTGAGACTCTGTCTCAGAATAAAAGGTGGGGGAGACAGATATGGATTGGGCAGACAGCTGATGGGCCCCTGCTCTTATGCTCCCCGGGACTTCACTTTAATGTCGTCTTGGTTTCTGTGATTTCTGGTTCCTTTTCCTTTGCTGAGTGTTTTAAAGATACTTAGGGGAAAATATAGCAGGATTGAGTGGTTGCTGGGAACTGAGGCTTTAGAGACTGCCTGGCTCCTCTACCAGCTACTTCCTAGCTCTGTCCTCTTGGGCAAGTTTTTATCTTTTCTGAGCCTCAGTTTCAGCATCTGTGAAATGTGGGTAACAGAATCTACACTGTAGACTAGTGAGCTCAACATAACACCTTGCATGTAACACTTAATACATGGTAAATGACTAGGAGCACTTCTTTGAACTTTTCTATGTTATTTGAATGCAGAGTAAAATTAAGGTCTCCACCAGAAGCTGGTACCCAGTTACCAACGATCATCTTCAACAAGGATGAGAAGGTCCTTGGGCAGAACCAGGAACCTGATGTTATTTCCGTTTGGTCAGGCAACCAGACACAAAAAAAGCAAGGTAAACCATAAGGTGGAAGCTAGCATTTAGTTTTCATACCTTGTTTTAAAGATTTCTTTTTGTTCATAAGTTAAAAACAGACATGATTTGTTGTTTTCTTAGCATCATTTTATTTTGGAGGTTATATAAAAATGTGTAAATATTAAAGAAAAATATAGAGATGGGAAAAGAACGGTCATTTCTTCTTTTTTTCTTTTTTTTTTTTTTTTTTGAGACAGTCTCACTATGTCACCCTCAGTAGAGTACCGTGGCGTCACAGCTCACAGTAGCCGCAAACTCTTGGGCTTAAGGGATTCTCTTGCCTCAGCCTCCCAACCAGCTGGGACTACAGGGGCCACCACAATGCCCAGTTTTTTTGTTTTTGCAGTTGTTGTTTAGCTGGCCCGGGCCGAGTTTGAATCTGCCAGCCTGGGTGTTTGTGGCTGGACCCAACTCACTGACCTATGGGTGCTGCCAGTCATTTCTTTTTATTCCCAGCTTCAGAAATGTGGTAATCTGTGTTCTTTTATAAGTGAAGAATATTTGATTTTTAAAATTCAGCGTCATGTTTATAATTTTGTATGTATGCCTGTTTGTTTTATAACCTATTTCAAACCTGTCACATATCCTGTTAAGTGACTAATGTAACTTGTTCAGCCTCTCCCCTTAGGGAGACACATTCTCATTTTTATGCTGTTATGAACGTGCTGCATTGGGTATGTTTATGCATAGAGTTTTTTCATATAAGGAACTTATTGTGGGATGGGATCCCACCATTAGAATTTCTGGTTCACAGGATGTTAATGCTTTTGATAATATTGATACATAGAGTATTTTCAAATTCCTTTCCTAATGACTTATGTGAATTTAATTTATCCTAAATATATAGGAATAGTGTGCACATTAGCATGTCCTAGCCAATAGTATGTATTTTCTTTTCTTTTTTTTTGCAGTTTTTGGCTGGGGCTGGGTTTGAACCTGCCACCTCTGGCATATGGGGGCCAGTGCCCCACTCTTTTGAGCCACAGGCACCGCCAATACCATGTATTTTCTTTTCTAAAAAAAATCCTAGCGCTGTGCCTGTGCCTCAGTGAGTAGGGGGCTGGCCCCATATACCAAGGGTGGTAGATTCGAACCTGGCCCCGGCCAAACTGCAACAAAAAAATAGCCAGGTGTTGTGGTGGGCGCCTGTAGCCCCAGTTACTTGGGAGGCTTGAGGCTAGAGACTCGCCTAAGCCCAAGAGCTGGAGGTTGCTGTGAGCTGTAATGCAAGGGCACTCTAACTAGGGCAACAAAATGAGACCCTGTCTCTGAAAAAATAATCCTAAAATGAAAAGCAAAAAAGGTATTCCTGTTCTTACATTTATTCTTATTACTGAGGCTCTACTTTTTCTCTGTATTAATCATTTTTTGTTTATAACCTCTTTTATTAACTGAAGTTCATCTAGTGATTCATGAGTTCTTTGAGGGTAATTTATGGCATACTATTATTTATACAATTTTTTCATTCATAAATATTAATATTACATTTATGTGATGCACAGTTTAATGTCTGTGTATCACTTCCTTATCCAGGTCCCTTGTGCTCTCATAACTATTTCCTGGGCAGAAAATAGTCTTTTCTTTCTTTTTGTTCTGAAACCCTCTCCTTCAGGGAGCTTGAAATCCTGTGACCTTTGTGAGGAGTATCTTATGTAAAACAATAAGGCATCTATGCCCACTCTGTCTTGTTCGCAATCTTAACAATTCTTGTGGCTAAAATAAGTATGAATTATGGTAATGTTTGCTATTAATTTTTTCATGTGTGTAAATAAATCTCACACATTATGTTTTTTAAGAAATTATTTGTTTTTTAAAATGTGATCACTTAGAAAATAAGGAAAGCCATTTCATGTGCTAACTCTGATAATAACATACACTAGGTTATTCAGAAATGGGTTTTCCTGTTGGTACTAATTACTATTTACTATATCATACATAATAAGTTCTGATATGCTGGTTCTGCAACTCAAGACTTATGTTTTTGGAACTGAGAAGATGGCAGTCCACAAGATTTTTTTTTAATTATTTGATATTAGATATTGATTATTCAATATTAGATAATCTGGAGCCTCATAAAATGATCCTGTTTTTATATAGTATAAAACAGTATATATATAGGGGTGTGTGTATGTGTGTATATACATATATTATTATACAATAATATCTTAAATGTTTCTGCTCCTAGACAATGGAAACTCTAAAAGAAGTACAGTGGATTCAAAGGTAAGAACTAACCACTCACTTGTGCTCAGCATTTCTGATGTGGCTATATATTTATGTTATGTGTATTTTTATATACTCATATACTCACGCTCACACACGCACAGTCATGCCTTGGTGCCCAGGGGAGGATTAGCTCTCGGACCCCTTCCCATTCTTGTGGATTCTGAAGTCAGCAAGTACTCGAATCCCTTTTATAAAGTGGTATAGTAGTGTATAACCTACACACGTTCTTCTGTTTACTTTAAATCACCTCTACATAACTTATATTCAAAACAATGTAAATACTATATGTAAATAGTTGTTAGACTGTGTTACTTTTTATATATTATTTATTTAAAAAATATTTTTGATCCATAGTTGGTTCAGTTAGCAGGTACACAACCCTCAATGCAGAAGGCCAACTGTGTATTGTACAGACCTGTTCTAGAGGGAGTTGTCTGTTCAGGAAGATAGTGTTGGCGTACTGAAACCATTTCAGAGGAAAATTGTGTGTGGAGTAGCACATGCTAGAGAGTCAGGTGTTTAGGGGAGGAGGGAGGTGTCACCAGGGCTGAGCTTGGAGTTTGTGCAAGGAAGAGAAAAATACGCCAAGAGTAGACAGTGGCAATGTGCATGACAAGTGCCGGGCACAGGCCTGTTTGAAGTAAAAGGTACATATTTGGGAGCCCAGAGAGACAGATCTTAGATAATAAGATAATATAGAGCCAGGTGATACCGGGAATTGATGCACAGCAAGAACTTAGGAAGTTATCCTAAGTTCTTGATCAGGAAAGAATGGAACACAAATAGCATTTATTGAAGATCATCATTCTGAAAGTAGTATGCAGTGTGGCCTTGGAGAAGAGGAGAGTGGCATTAGAGGGACCCCGGGACACTATTGTGGTAACACAGGTTAGGTGACTAGGATATGCTCTAGTACCAGGCTAGATGTATTGGGATGTAAAATAAAGGATCCCTCTGGAGGCCAGTTAGGCTGGTGGGTGGGGAGAGAAGAAGAGTGTAGAAGGTGGTGGAAGTGCAGAAGTGGGGACATTGGGAAAGTTTTGGTTTGCAGTATCTTGATTTTTCAGTGAGGGGGACACCCAAATAAGCAAGGTTTTATTTTGCTTTAACAGCTTTGTTGAGATATAATTGACATATAATGAACTATGCATATTTAAATAGACAGTTTGGTATTTAATAATGTAATCCTTCGTAATCCCCCCATCCCCAAGCAACTTGTCATGATAGTAGAGATTAGTTTTATAGAACTTGATATAAATAGATTATACAGTGTTCTTTATTCTTTTATTCAGCATAATTACTTTGAGTTCATCCATAATGTTGCATGTATTAATAGTTTGAGGGTTTTTTTTTAAATAGTTTGTTTCTTTTCATTGCTTAGTATTAGTTCATTGTATAAAGGGCAATATTTTGATGATTGGAAGTCAGGAATAGATTCAGAATGATGTCAGAGTGTGGCCTGGGCCAGCATCCTTGGTCTTGCCAAAGCTTCAAGAGCAGAGAAGCACTCTAGCAGAAAGATTTGGGGCAAAGGATTGAAGGTGGAATGTTAGTGGAGAGGCAGAAGAGGCAGCCAAGGAAAGGAAATAGGTGAAGAAATATCACTCTCTGCGAAAGGGATTTCAGATGTCTTGAAAGGATACTGGATTTTATTTTCAAAGAGCTTTTGAAGGTTAGCAAATTTAGGGTTGAAGAAGAATTGTGGTTTTGGTTTGTAAATTAGTTTAATTTTAATTAACATACCACATTTTGCCATGTATTATAATGTAGACTTTTTTGCCCAGTCTCCTTGAGGGAAAAATAAGGATGCACATTATACATGGGTAGTACTTTTCTTTTTATTTATTTATATTTGAGGCAGAGTCTCACTTTGTCACCCTCAGTAGAATGCCGGGGTATCACAGCTCTCACCAACCTCAAACTCTTGGGCTCAAGTGATTCTCTGGCCTTAGCCTTCAGGCTAGCTGGGACTACCCATAAAGTTTCTTGTACTTTGTATCTATTCTTGTGTTTTGTAATTATTTGATATGTAACATTTCTTGTAATATGTTAAAAAATAAATGCTAAAATTCCTTTACTATGAAAAAAACAAGTACCTAAATGTGTAAACAAATAAAGATTTGAATTAAAAATTAAAATGTGGTCAACCTAAGACAGGGACCAAACCATTGATGTTTGTATCCCCATGACGGGTAAGACTGAAACTGCAAGAGCAGGCAACCTAAGACAGGGGCTATGTTTATCCGCCATACAAAAAACAAAAGAGGGAATTGTTG
>CAUYPK010032730.1:0-21803 GCA_963574355.1 Loris lydekkerianus
GCCCGGCCTGAAACTGCCTCTACCTAGATACAGCCAATGTGGTACCATGCCACTGGCCCGACCCTGTCACTCACCTCTTCCCCCGCCTTCTTTCCCTGCCCCTTCTCCACAATAAAAAAAAAAATAAATAAAAAAAAAAAAAAATAAATTGGAACTAAAAAAAAAAATAAAAATAAAAAAAATAAAAAAAAAAAACAAAAAAACAGAGCCAGGTCCCAAAGGAGACAGGAAAGATGAGCCTTGAAAAATACCTTTTCTCAGTGGCACCTGTAACTCAAGTGGCTAAGGCGCCAGCCACATATACCAGAGCTGGTGGGTTTGAATCCAGCCTGGGCCCACCAAACAACAACGATGGCTGCAACCAAAAACTAGCTGGGTGTTGTGGCGGGCACCTATTGTCCCAGCTACTTGGGAGGTGGAGGCAGGAGAATCACTTAAGCCTAGCAGTTTGCGGTTGCTATGAGCTGTGATGCTATAGCACTCTACCCAGGGCAACAGTTTGAGGCTCTGTCTTACAAAAAAAAAAAAAAAGAAAAGAAAAATACCTTTTCTCAAAAACTTGAAGGAAGGAAATGGTTATAAGTAAATTTGTAGATGTGGAAGGAGAGGTTTATATTACATCTCTCAATGTTTTTGTGAAGTAATAAATGGTAGGTAATATTATTTGTGAAGTAGGAGGAGGTAAAAGGTTACTTTGTGGCCTGAAAAAAATGGAGATGGACAGCGGTTCTCAACCTGTGGGTCGTGACCCCTTTGTAACCATGAAAATACATCGCTGCATTAGAAAGGTTGAGAACCACTAGTTTAGAATCAAGCTGAGGAAAGACAAAAGCATTAGTGAAGAGTGTTAACTACAAAATTGAATTTGGAAATCATGGAAGTATAGTAGTTGTGTGATTGTTTCTAACATCTCAGCTTAATGGCTAACAGGGCCAAGTACATCACAGGACTGATCCGGAGTTGTGAGTTAAATAACAAATGCAGGAGAAAGACAGGGATGGGAGGGAATGGAGAACACTTGTGCCAGGCAGAATGTAGAAATGTGAATTAGAAGAGAGATGCTAGGGAAGGAAAAATATAGAGGGTGATATTGAATCCCAGGCTGGATTCAAAAGCACTGTGGTGACAGAGCAATTAATATGACCTATTAAGAGATCCAGGTCAGATATGGAAGTAAGTGGGACAGAAAATAAACTGGAAGAAAGAAAGTATTGTAAGACTGGTGGTCTTGATGTGGTCGAGGATTAGGCATACTGGGAGTAATATGTATGCAAGGTTAAGGGTGTTGTAGTCACCAGGAACCACTCCATAACTAAGAGGAGAGTGTGACCAAGGGAATTAGGTTTAAGAGGTCTTGGAACTGTGATACTTGAACATTCAACTGACAGTCCACGTGAATGCTGAAATCTAGGAAATGATTAAATGAACTTATGTTTAAAGGAATAACATGATCCAGGTATGTTATTGTGGGGGAATAATCTGGAGGTTAATGGATGTTGGGGACAAAGCAAAGTAAATGGTGACAAAATTGGATGGAAGAACTTCAAAGGAATTAAAGATTTTACAGGAAAGTGAAATGGTTTGGAAAAGGCTGTGGGGCCAAAATAAATAAATAAATAAATAAATAAATAAATAAATAAATAAATAAAGTGGTGATATTGATTCAAGCCTCTCTTAGTACATAGAGTTTGAGGAAACTGCAAAGGAAGCAGTGTCTTCATTGAGAAAGAGATAAAAGAAATGGAAGACATTCATCAAAAGAGCTAAGGGTGGGGGTGGAAAAAATTAAGGGAAAAAAAAAAAAAAAAGACCTGAGGGTATAGGTGAGTTTATCCCATTCTTGAAAGAGTAGAGGGGCCAGGTACAGTGGCTCATGCCTGTAATCTTAGCATTCTGGGAGGCTGAGGCAGGTGGATTGCTGAGGAGTTCAAAACAAGCCCAAGAAAGAGTAAGATCTTCTCTGTAAAAAAATAGCCAGATGTGGTGGTGGGTGCCTGTAGTCCTAGCTGTTTGGAAGGCTGAAGCAAGAAGATCACTTGAGCCCAAGAGTTTCAGGTTGCTATGAACTATAACACCACTGCACCCTGCCCAGGGTGACAAAATGAGATTGTGTCTCCAAAAAAAAAAAAAAAAAAAAGGGTGAGAGGTCACTATTAGGTACACAGAGCCATTTGGAGACAAGAAATGAGAGGAAGCTGATGGATGAGACTATTTCAGAGCAATGAACAATATAATAAGGAATGAAAATTTCAGATTGAACTAAACTAAAGTTTCTCAGCTTTGGCCAAGTTGTTGAGCAAAACTGATAAGGTCCTATGCAGTGTTTAACCTATCTTTGTAGGGGTGTCTCTAGATCTATGCTAAGTGGTAATTGCTGGATCCTTGCAGGGGCTGTTGTGCAAAGTGACTGTGTCTCTGCTCTTCCTATGGTTTAAGACAATCATCGATTTGCTATGCTATCTGGCAAGCATGACTTATACAAGACACCCCTGGAAACAGAACTCAAGGATTTTTCTCTGTAGGACTACATCTTCCTTAGCATAAGGATCAGTACCTGTGCTTTATATAAAATAGAGTCCTTTCTCCCCCTGTTTTGTTAAAGATCAATTTCATTCAGGAGTCTTTTCCATAAAGAAAGATATTTAGCAGTATCTGCATAGTTCACCACCTTCTTAAACTGACATAATTTTCATGGATTGACAGGCACCACAAGTACAGTAGGCCTAGTTCTTTATGTTGATCACTCTGTTACATTCCCTTCAGAGGTCAACTTACAGAGGTTCTGCTGTAGTATAAAAATTCATGGACTCAGGAGGTGGAGCATGATGGTGGATGGGATGGATGTTTAGCCCAACTCCCCTTCATCATCAGGTGAGAGTGAGAGGGCTAGGTCTTTCCCCACGTGGAGTGCTGGTGTAGATAGGCAGGTAGGGTTGTGCAGAGAAATGGTGGATTTATGGACTTGAAGTGTAACCTGGAGCTGCGGAGTCTGCTAGAGAAATTTCAGTCCTTCTGTGGAAGCGGTGCCAGCGGTGGTGGCTGGAGGTGGCAGGAACCAGCTCCTCCCCCATGGAGGACTGTAGGTCTAAGTTCATGGGGAAACAAGGGGTTTTGTGGAAAGTTTGATGAAGTGTGGAGTCCTGAGCGGAATTTGTTAACCAGAAAGGGATGCTGTTTGGGTGGCAGGGGGCTAGGCAGCCCAATAGAAAATGAAGGCGAAAGGATCCCACCTAGGAAATGGACACATTTTGAAATGTCAGAAGTGGCGACTGCCACTCACACCTTTTCCCAGAACAGCAGATGTGAATGAGTGGACTGTCATTGCTGGTGGGGAATATTGGTGTAGACTGGCAGTTCGGGGTGTGCAGCAAACTGGTGGATTGCTGGACTCAAAAGTGTAATCCTGAGCCATGGAGACTGATGGAAAAGTCTCTACGCTGCTGCTGAAGCAGAGGGTGCCAGCAGCAACCAGCCCCTCCCCAACAGAAGATTGCAATTCCCAGTTCACAGGAAACTAGGAGCTGAGTAGAAATGTTGGTGAAGGTGGACTCCTGCCCCAAATTTATGATTTATGCCATCTGGAGCAGGACAGTCAAGGTTAGGTGGATAGTCAGGAAACAGAAATATTTTGAAACTTCAGAAATGGCGACTGCCACAGGCACCTCCTCCTACGGACCAGGTACAATGTAACAGCATAAACTGTGAATCAGGTTTAAGTCTGGGAACCACTCGCACCACCACCTGGTGTCCAGAAAGTATATTGCAATATAAATATATTCCTACTAAAGTTGACCCCTATGTCATATATATAGTTGTGTGTGTGTATGTGTGTGTGTGTGTGTGTATATATATATATATATATATATATATATATATATATATATATGTAATATTTTTGTGGTTGGTGCCTTTTTTTTCTCTTTTTTTCATCCTTTTCTTGTAGGAGTTATTGTTAAATTTTTCTTTAATTGATACTATTATTTTTCTTTTCCTCTTCTTCCCTTATGGTTGCTGAGCGTGCTTACATTAGAGTTTTAGAGATTTTTTTTTTTGTTATTGTTGTTTTAAATTATTTTATGATTATCATCATTTTTGTTGTTGTTTTTTGTCTGTATGTTTATTTGTTTCTGATTGTCCATGCATCTGTGTGCTTGTGTGTCTGCTAGCTTTTTTGTCTGTTTATTCAACTGTTTGGTTTCAAAGTGTTTTATGTTTTGCTAAATCCTCTGGTTGACTACTTTCCCTAACTCCAATTTTCACATTCAACAAGAACAAGGGGAAATTGGGGATGATGGCTGACTGCAGCCAGCTTTCAACAGAAGCTCTAGTCCAGAGGGAGAGATAATGGCCAGAAAGAACCCAACAAAGCTGAAGGAGGGGAGCTGAGCTGGGAGAAGAGATAGATAATTGCACGTCTTCCCTGCCGAGGCAGCTTCAACTCTAAGGAAACAAATTTCAGGTACAGATCTCATCCCAAAGAGGACGTGTGTCTATCCCCTCCCCTAAGAGAGTTCCTTGTTTGCTGTGGGATCTCTACTAGTGAGCGATGAACTGAGGTTCTCTTCCCTCACCCCATTGGAAAGAATTGCTAGAAGCTGGGACTCCTTCCCCAGAGAGCTCCTGCTGTGAGCCCAGGAATACTTTTGTCTGGCAGGAAGTTAAAACAAATATTTTCCTTGCCACCTTGAACTTCCAGTCTACCCTTCCCCCCATGGCCTGGCAGTCTAAAAGTCCAACTCCTGCAGAGACCAGAATGTCTGCACTTCTTGGCTAGGACAGGGCATTGCATAGATGCAGGCAGTGCAGCTATGCTTTATCTGTGAATCCAGTAACAGTACAGAAAGACATAGAGGGATAGGTGACTGACCTGGCCCTGAGAAAGTGTATCTCAGCAGTGGGTGGAGGCTTGGGTCTCTGCACTACAGGTAGAGACTCAGGAAATGTTGAGGTGCATGAACCCAAGTGGAGACAACTCCCACCCAATATCAGCATTAATAGAGTGATCCTGCTGAGGTCTAATTTTGGAGAGTCATCTCCCCAACTCTGTGGTTTTCCAGAGGGAACCAGACCTCACCCTATAGGGATACAAGAGCTGCAGAACAGTGGCAACAAAGGTGCAGTGGCTGAGGGAGAAATTCTTTTGCTGTCTGGATATCCTCAAGTTTAGATTTAGCTCAGGTGGAAATTTCTCCAGCTGCCATTGAGCGCCTGAGGCAGGCAGGCTTCAGTTTCCCCTGCTGGATGGTGGCAGAGGGTGGTAACTACGAGGAGGAGGCAGTGACCTTACTTTGACTTTGGCAGGCACAAAGCCCTGGCACATTTGCTTATTGGACAGAATGGGGCCACAGAGACTGGGTTAACAGAGACTGCCGGTGGGGCTACCAAAGACTGGGGTTACCAGAGTCTGGTGGTGAAGGTGAGCAAGGTGGGGAAAGAGGCATAAACCCTCTTGCTCCAAACCTATTGGATGGGCCTTTCTGACTCCTCGGAGCACCAGAGGTACTTTATCCTGGTCAAGGGAACAATACAACAAAAGGACATTTCAATTCTAAATATTAATGCACCCAACTTAAATGTTCCCAGATTTATGAAACAGACCTTAATTGGTCTGAACAATATACTTATAATACCACCATAGCTGGGGACGTTAATACCCCTCTGAAAGAACTAGATCCTCTGAACAGAAACTAAAAAAGATACAAGGGATTTAAATGTGACACTAGAACAATTGTGTTTACTAGACATATACAGAACACAGCATCCCAAAGCTAAGGCATATACGTTCTTTTCATCAACCCATGGAACATACTCCAAAATAGATCATATCCTAGGAGACAAATCAAACCTCAATCAAATTAAAATAATTAAAATTATACCTTCTATCTTCTCAGAGCACAAGACAATAAAGTTTTCATCACCACACAAATGCAGGGAAACTAAACCTTATGCTGAATGACAGTTGGCTCAAGGAAGAGATAAAAGAGGAAATTATTAAATTACTTGAACATAACAATAATGAAGCCACAACCTACCAAAACCTATTGGATACTGCAAAAGCAGTCATAAGATGGAAATTTATCCCATTAGATGCCTATACCTGAGAAACAGGAAGAGAGCACATCAACAACCTAATGAATCATCTCAAGGACATGGAAAAGGAAGAGCAATCCAATCCCAAACCTAGCAGAAGAAAAGAAATAACAAAAATTAAATTAGAAATAAATAAAATTGAAAACAAAAGAATCAGTCAGAAAGTTAATGAAACAAAAACTTGGTTCTTCAAAAAGATAAATCTATAAACCTTTGGTCAGATTAACTAGAAACAGGAAAGTAAAATCTCTAATAAACTCAATCAGAAGGCTGGGTGCTGTGGCTCATGCCTGTAATCCTAGCAGTCTAAGAGGCTGAGGCGGGCAGTTTGACTGAGCCAGAGTGAGACCTCCTCTCTAAAAATAGGTGGGTGCTTGTAGTCCCAGCTACTTGCAAGACCAAGGCAGAAGAATGGCTTGAGCCCAAGAGTTTGTGATTGCTGTGAGCTATGACACCATGGCACTCTACCAAGGTAAACAAAGTGAGACTCTGTCTCAAAAAACAGAAAAAAAAAAAATCAGAAATTAAAAAGGGGAAATAGAAACAGATACCACAGAGATATATGAGAGTCTCTGTGACTACTATGAGAAACTCTATGCCCAGAAATTTGACAATGTGGAGGAAATGGACCAATACCTGGAATCATACCATCTCCCTAGACTTAACCAGGAAGAAATAGATTTCTTGCACAGACCAGTATCAAGCACTGAGATTGAAGAAACAATAAAAAATCTTCCAACAAAAAAAACCCTAGACCAGATGGCTTCTCACCAGAATACTCTCAAACCTGTGGGAGAAGAGCTTATACCTATACTGCAGAACCTATTCCAAAACATTGAGAAGGAAGGGGGAGAGTATTCCTCCAACATATCCATTCTATGAAGCAAACATCACCCTGATGCCAAAACCAGGAAGGGACCCAATTAAAAAGGAGAACTTTTTATTTTTAAATAGTAATCCCCTAAATTTGTTCCAGAAAAAACAATTTTGAGCTTTCTCTTGTTAGTAAAAGAAATTACTATGAAGCATTGAACATTTAAATGAGCCTTCCTGCAGGGTGAGGTGGCTCATACCTGTAATCCTAGCTCTCTGGGAGGCCAAGGCAGGTGGATTGCCTGAACTCAGGAGTTGGAGACCAGCCTGAGCAATTGTGAGACCCTGTCCTGTCTCAGAAACAATAAAGACCCCTGTGTTGTTTCTTCAATCTCAAAAAAAAAAAAAAAAAAAAGCCTTTCTGACCCCAAATAGGCTGATATTAAGATATTAACATTGTACCTTATATGTACGCTTTCATTGTTGCTAATAAAGATTTCAGGCATAGCTTTACTCAATGGTCAAGAGGCCCATGCTGGCTATTTGTTACAAATATTACCTTTGAGGCAGGAGCAGTGGCTCACACCTGGCATCCTAGAACTTTGGGAAGTTGAGGCAGGAAGATTGCTCAAGAGCAGCCTGAGCAAGAATAAGACCCTGTCTCTACAAAAAAATGGAAAAATTAGCTGGGCATAGTGGAGTGCACCTGTATTCCTTGCTACTCTGCAGGGTGAGGCAGGAGGATTGCTTGAGCCCAAGAGTTGGAGGCTGCAGTGAGTATGATGACACCACAGTACTGTAGCCCAGGTGACAGAATGATACTCTGTCTTAAAAAATAGAAAAGAAGGGAGGCGCCTGTGGCTCAGTGAGTAGGGTGCTGGCCCCATATACCGAGGGTGGCGGGTTCAAACCTGGCCCTAGCAAACTGCAACAAAAAATAGCCAGATGTTGTGGTGGGTCCCTTTGGTCCCAGCTACTCGGGAGGCTGAGGCAAGAGAATCACCTAAGCCTAAGAGCTGGAGGTTGCTGTGATCTGTGATGCCATGGCACTCTACTGAGAGCGACAAAGTGAGACTCTTGTCTCCAGAAAAAAAAAAAAAAAAAAAAGAAAGAAAGAAAAGTACCGCTAAAAAGCAAAAGAAATTGCAACATGTCTTTCCCAAGTGGAAATGACTAAAAAGAAGATGGAGTGTGCTATGAAAGATCAAAGAAGAATATATTTATTTATTTAATTTTTTAGAGACAGAGTCTCACTTTGTCATCCTCGGTAGAGAGCCCTGGCGTCAGCTCACAGCAACCTTCAGCTTTTGGGCTTAGGCGATTCTCTTGCCTCAGCCTCTACAGTAGCTGGGACTATAGGTGCCCTCCACAGTGCTCCGCTATTATTTTGTTGTGGTTTGGTGGAGCTGGGTTTGAACCTGCCACCCTCTGTATACAGGGCTGACACCCTACTCACTGAGCCACAAGCGCCACCTTTATTTATTTATTTTTGAGACAGCGTCTCACTACATCACTCTTGGTAGAGTGCGATGATGTCACCGCTCACAGAAACCTCAAACTCTTGGGCTCAAGCAATTCTCTTGCCTCAGCCTCCCAAGTAGCTGGGACTACAGGCGCCTGCCACAACACCCTGGCTATTTTTTTGTTGGAGTTGTTTAGCTGACCTGGTCCAGATGGTTTGAACCTGCCACCCTTGGTGTATGTGGCTGGCACTGTAACCACTGTACTACAGACTCTGAGCCTCAAGAAGAATTTATATCCAGCTAAGAAAATCCTTAAAGAATAGACAGAATCCTTAGAAATAGGCACTGTGAGATATCTCCTAACCCCAATGAGTATGGCCCATATCACAAGGTCTCAAATGTGCTTTTCTCTGATGATTAGGGATGATGAGAATTTTTCATGTATTTTTGGCCATTCATCTATTTCTGTCCATATTTCTTGCCCAACTTTTAATGGAGTTGTTTGATTTTTACTTGTTGATTTTACTTGTTTTATTTGTTCTTTGTAGATTCTGGTTATTAGCTCTTTGTTGGATTGATAGCATCAAAAATCATCTCCAATTCTGTAGGTTGTCTCTTTGCTTTGCTAATTATGTTCTTAGCTGTCCAAGCTTTTCACTTGATCAAGTGCCATTTATTTATTTTTGTTGTTAGGATTTCCAGTGGGATAGTCTTCATAAATTCTTTCCCTATGCCAGTAAGATTGAGAGTTTTTCCTACACTTTCTTCTAGGGCTTTTATATTTTCATGCCTTAGATTTAGGTCTTTTATAAATCATAAGTTAGATTTTGTAAGTGTTAAGAGGAATGGGTTCAATTTCAGGCTTTTACGTGTGGCTAACCAGTTCTCCCAGCACCATTTATTGATTAGGGATTCTTTTCTCTATTGTATGGTTTTGTTTGCTTTGTCGAAGATCAGATGGCAGTATGAGGCTTATTTCATCTCTAGATTCTCTGTTCTGTTCGTAGATTTGTATCTCTATTTTTGTGCCAGTACCAGGATGTTTTCATCACTATAGACTTGTAGTATAGTCTGAATTCTGTCTGGTAAAGTGATGCCTCCAAATTTGTTCTTATCTTATAGTATTGCATTGGCTATTCAGGGTGTTTTCTGGTTCCATATGAAATGTAAAACTATTTTTTTAGGATCTTTAAAGTATGATCTTGGTATTTTAGTTAGAATTGCATTAAATCTGTACATGCTTTAGGTTGTACAGACATTTTAACAATGTATTCTGCCAAGCTATGAGCATGATGTGTATTTCCATCTGTTAAAATCCTCTGCAATTTTTCTTTTTTTCCTGTGTCCTAGGCATGAAACAGTTTTGGCCACCAACCCAGACATCAAGCTAGGATGAACAAAGGGCTGACAGTCTACTCTGCCCTGACTGATGTAAGAGTAACACCACCAATGAGGTGCCTCTTTGCCCAATGCCACGGGTTAATTTTTCTGTTTCATAGTTCTTTCTGTAGAGATCCTTCATGTTCTTTGTCAAATATATTTTAAGGTATTTTGTTTTCTTTGATGCTACTGTGAAGGATATTGTGTCTTTGATTTGATTCTCAGCACAACTGTTGTTGGCATATATGAAAGCTATTTATTTGTGTACATTAATTCTATAACCTGTATTTTTTATCACTTCCAGGAGTATTGTGATTTAGTATTGGGATTTTCTAGGTTTAAGATCATATCATCAGCAAATAGCAATATTTTTACCTCCTCTGTCCTCCTTTGGATGCTCTTGATATCATTCTCTTGTTTAATTGCATCTGCTAGGACTTCTAGCACTATGATGAATAATAGTGGCAATAGTGGACATCCTTGTCTGGTTCCAGTTCTAAGCAGGAGTACTTTCAGTTTTTCTAGATTGAATATGATGTTAGCTGTGGGTTTATCACAGATGGCTTCTATTAATTTAAGGAATGTCCCATGTATGCTAATTTTCTTAAATGTTCTTATTGATAAAGGATGCTGCATTTTGTTAAATGGTTTTTCTGCATTTATTGAGAGGATCATATGGTCTTTTTTTATTTCTGTTTATGTGGTTAATTATGGTTTATAGATTTACATATATAAAAGTTTATATATATATAAATTAAAATGTATATATATTTTTCTCTTTTTTTTTTTTTTTTTTTTTGTAGAGACAGTTTCATTTTATCCTCCTGCGTAGAGTGCTGTAGTGTCACAGCTCACAGCAACCTCCAATTCCTTGGCTTGGGCAATTCTCTTGCCGGAGTAGCTGAGACTATAGGTGCCCACCACAACACCCAGCTATTTTTTTGTTGTAGTTTGGCCAGGGCTAGGTTTGAACCCATCACCCTTAGTATATGGGGCCAGCACGCTAGACACCAAGCCACAGGCACTGCCCCAGATTTGCAAATGTTGAACCAACCTTACATCCCTAGGATGAGTCCACCTGGTTGTTATGAATTACTTTTCTTGTTGCATAGATGAATTCTATTTGCTGGAATTTTATTGAGTAGTTTTTCATCAATGTTCATTAATGATACTGGTCTTTATTTTTCTTTTTTTGTTTCATCCTTTCCTGGTTTTGTTATCAAGGTGATATTTGGTTTGTAGAAGGAGTTGTGGAGGCTTCTTCTCAATGTTTTAGAATACATTCTGCAATATAGGTACAAACTCTTCTATGAAGGTTTGGTAGAATTCTCATGTGATACTGTCTGGTCCAGGACTTTCTGTTGTTGTTTTAAAAGTGTTTTTGTTGTTGTTTCAGTTTTGGTGCTTGATGTTAGTCATTAAAATGTTCTATTTCTTCCTGTTGAGTCTAGGGAGGTAGCGTGATTCCAAGTATTAGTCCATTTCCTCCACATTTTTGAATTTCTGGGCATGGAGATTTTTGTAGTTTTTGGTGATGATCTTTTGTACTTCTCTGGCATCTTTTATTATTTCTCCTTTTTTGTTTCTGATAGAGCTTATTAGAGCCCATGTTTCTGGACAGTAGTTAATTAGGATAAGGGTTTATTGATTTTATTTATCTTTTAAAAGAATCAATTTGTTTTTGTTTCATTTATCTTCTGAATAGTTCTCAATTTTATTTTGTTCTGATCTGATTTTGGTTATTTCTCTTTTTCAGCTGGATTTGGAATTTGATTGCTCTTCCTTAGCTTGTTGATTTGGTAGTTCTTTTGTTCTCAATTTTATTTTGTTCTGATCTGATTTTAGTTATTTCTCTTCTTCAGCTAGATTTGAAATTTGATTGCTCTTCCTTAGATTGTTAATTTGTACTCTTTCCTGTTTTTGGATGTGAGCATTTAATTGCATAAATTTCACTCTTAGGACTGCTTTAGCAGTATCCTACAGGTTTTGATAGCTTGTAGCCTTGTTATTATTTTGTTCAAGGAATCTAATGATGTCCTTCTTTATCTCCTCCTTGACTCAGTTATTATTCAGTAATAGATGTTTCTGTTGGAATTGATCTCTACTTTATTTTTTGTTTGTTTGTTTTTGAGACAGAGTCTCACTTTGTCACATCAGTGGAGTGCAATGTTGACATAGCTCACAACAACCAGAAACCCTTGGGCTCAAGTGATTCTCTTGCCTCAGCCTCCTGAGTAGCTGGGACTACAGGTTCCTGCTACAATGCCTGGCTATTTTTAGAGATGGGGTCTTGCTCTTGCTTAGGCTGGTCTCAAACCTGTGAGCTCAGGCAATCCACCTACCTCAGCCTCCCAAAGTCCTAGGATTACAGGAGTGAGCCACTGTGCCCAGCCTGAGTTCTAATTTAATTATATTGTGGTCTATAAATGCAAGGTATAATTTCTACTTAAAAAAAAATTTTTTTTAGATTAACATAAGGGTACACATGATTAGGTTACATTGCTTTGCATTTGTTAGGTAAAGTACAAGTTGTATTTGAGCCCTTCACCCAGGAGGTATTCCATATATCCCTACAATGTGCTTTTTAAGTGAGAGCTTGCCAAAAACTCCTAAATTTATTGAGTTTTGATTTGTGACCTGTGGGGAATGGGCTGTAAGGTGGCAGGGTCCTCACAGCCTGGGGAAGCGTTCAGGGAATGATCCCCTCCCCCAGCCACTTCTCCTCCTAGCTTAACATTCTCTTCACCTGCCAGAAGTCACTTTCTCCCTACATACTTTCCTTATTATAGCTGTTCCTCTGTAACTAATCCTTACACCAGTTGTTAAGATTTACCTTGTTAAAGATACTTTATAAATAAAACTACTTCCACAGTTCAGTGCTGACTATCTTCAGTCATCAGCTGTGTCAGACTTCCAACCCCCCCCCATCCTATCTTTTGTCTCTTGTGTATTTTATATCTTCCATGTTCTTCTGCTTCATGTCCCACTATTTCCACTCAGGTTTTTTCTCTTTCCCCATGCTGGTTCAAGAGAGTGACCTAGATGAGATTAATCTTAGTGAATGATCCATGAGCTGATAAGAACATATATTTAATAGTATTGAATTGAAGTGTTCTATATGTGTTTTTAAGCCTTTTTGTTCTAGAGTTGTATTTAAGTCTATTGTTTCTTTGATTAGTTTCTGCTTAGTGGATCTGTTCAGTTCTGTCAATGGGGTGTTGAAGTCCCCAGTTATCATTGTGTTATTGTTTAACATATTGTTGAGACCAGATAGGATTTGCTTTATAAATTTGGGAGTGTTTAGTTTGGGTGCATAAATATTTAGGATTGAAATGTCTTCTTGTTGGATTGTTCCCTGGACCAGTAAGTATCAATCTTTGCCTTTCTTTTCTTCTGTTACTTTAAAGTCAATTATATATGCAGTAAGAATGTCAATTTCCATTTTGTTTTGATTTCCATTTGCATAAAATATTGTTTTCCAGCCCTTCACCCTGAGTCTTTATATGTCGTTGGGGGGTGGGGAGGGTTAGATGTGTTTCCTGAAGACAACATATGCTTATATATATATTTTTTAAATTTACGCTGTGCAGTATAGAATTCAAGCTGTTCTCATCTACTGAGAGGATTGATAGGTGAGGTGGAGTTCAGTTCCTCTTGTTGTATGGGGCTCTATTGCCTTGTTTTATCATGTGGGCCATTGTGAAAGCTAGGCTTTGTCCTTTGGTTTCCAGATATCTTTATTTTGCTGGGGGTCCATTATGTTGGTCTAAAAAAAGCACAAGTATTGTAGTGGCAAATTTCCTGAATGTATGTTTGTCAGTAAAATATTTGGTTACTCCATGAAAATTTCTCCCACATGATACTTAGTTTTACAGGATACAGCATGCTAAGTTGGCAGTTGTTTTGTTTAAGAAGACTGAACAAGGGTGGTGCCTGTAGCTCAAGCAGCTACGGCGCCAGCCACATACACCAGAACTGGTAGGTTCGAATTCAGCATAGGCCTACCGAACAACAATGACAACTACAAGCAAAAAATAGCCAGGCATTGTGGCAGGTGCCTGTAGTCCCAGCTACTTGGGAGGCTGAAGCAAGAGAATCACTTACACCCAGGAGTTTGAGGTTGCTGTGAGCTGTGACACCAAGGCACTCCACCCAGGGTGATAGCTTGAGGCTCTGTCTCAAAAAAAAAAAGGATTGAATGAATGATCCCATTCTCTTCTGGCTTATAATGTTTACACTCAGAAGTCAGCTAGTAATCTGACGAGTTTGGTCTTATAGGTCAGCTGTTCCTTATGCCTGGCTGCTTGCAGAACTTTCTCTTTCATTTTGACTTGACCAGGTTAATTGCAACATGTCTAGGAGAAGCTCTGATTGAATGTTTGAATTGAGTCACCCCAGGGTTTGGTATACATCAAGTAGGCGTATGTCTGAATCTTTGCCAATGCTTAAAATTTTCCACTGTAATATCATCAACTTGAGGTTCTATGCTTTTGGGACTCTCTTCTTCAGGGATACCTACAATTTGTATGTTTGTATGCTTTATGTAGTCCCATAACTCTCTAAGAGCTTTCTCTGCTTTTACTCTCTTCTTTTCTTTAAATGACCTTTAAATGACCAGGTTAGCTTGAGAGCCTAAGACTCTTTCTTCTCCATGGTTTAATCTAATCTATTGTTGAAAATTTCTACTATATTTTGAAATTACCTGAATGCCTCCTTCAATTCTTAAAGCTCAGTTATAATCCTTTTATCCTTTCTAATTTTGTTCAGATCCTTGGAGACTTTGTCTTTCATTTCATTAATTTCTTGTGATATTTTTATGGACTTTCTTTTTTTTCTGGTTTTCCACTTACTCTTCAATTCTCTTCATTGTATTTGCCATCTATAACCTAAACTCCATGTCTGTCATTTTCACAATTTCTTCATAGTTAGAATCTTTGTAGCAGCTCCATTGTGATGCCTTGGGGGAGTCAATATGTTCTGGTTCTTCATGTAATCAGAGATTTTTTTGCTAGTTTCTCCTCATGTATGGTTTCTTCTTTATTTCCTTTCCTTGTTTTCTTATCTCCTTTGCTTCTTCCCTTTATTCTTCTTTAGCTCTGGGCCTTGGGGTTAAAATGACCTATCAACCTCTTAGGTGTCTTTGAGTGTTTTAAAAAACTAGCAGGAACACTAGGTGGCGCTCCAGCATCAGCAGAAACAGTCTTTTTGAATGTGAAGTTCCTTGTCTGGATTTTGGGTTGCCCAGCATTCATCAACTAGTTGTCAAGATCAGGGCTGGGTTTCCAGTTCCTGTTCTTAAGGACCCAGAAGTGATGCCACAGGCCTGGAGTGTACAATAGATGTTCAAGGATAGTGCAACTTAGTTCTGAGATCAGTTATGAAGTTAGGTGACTTTAGTGGGGATTATGCCTCAGTGATCCAAATGGGACCCAGAGATTGAAAGGAGGACTGTTGGGAAGGAATAACCAAACTCTTCAATCTGCTTGGGGGAGCTATAGGATCACACCAAAGATGACTGCACCAGCTTGGAAGGTGGAGCTGAAGTTAACTGTGGCTGGCCAACTCATAGGGCCTCACAGTCCCTAGGAAGTTGTACACAGCAGAGGCCGTTTGGGTGTCAGCACAACTCCATCTTATTGATTTCCATACCACCCTGTGTCTGACAGGATTGGGGTGGCAGGCATGTCTCCACAATGCTCATTAGTCCACTGGGTCCCCTGCTAGCCTGATCCCATGCCCAGACCTGCCTGCACTCTGTGAGAGAAATGCTTGGCAGCAAGTTAGTGGCTCCATTCAAAAGAAGCTGTGGGCTAGACCACTTCCTCTCCAGACCTCCATAAAAGGCTAGAATTAGTACACCTGACAGCCCCGTAGGTCCCTAGCTCTCATCTGGCCCACTCTACACCCTCTGTCTGGTAAGTAGGACAGACCCACCCAGGAACTGGGTCAGTCCCCTGTCCATCCCTGCAGAGGTGTGAGGGCTGGTGTAGGTATCTGCCAGCAATTCCACATGCAGGCTCTGCCCCTGGGTTGCCAGCTTCCCTTTACCTGCTCCTCCTACTGACTTCCCTCCTTTCTTATCTTTTCTTCTCTTGGTGTCCCAAGCCATCACTCTGTGCCTTTGCATTGCTGTTTCTGAGCAGGATGATCCAAATGGTGGCAGTTTGGCACAGTCTTCCCTGTAGTATTATCTTAAACTTCTTTGAGCATTTTTATTAGAAGCAGTTGAAAGATAAAGTATCTGGAAAATACATATCAGGTACTCAATATTTGTTGTGCAAGTGAATAAAATATACCAATAAGAGAAACATAAAAGTTAGAGGTTGTTCCATGACATGAAAACAATGCTAAAATTTCAATGGGAACATATCCATTGAACACTTAAATACTTTTGGATCCACTTGAGCTTTCCATAAAGCCCTTCACCAAAATAAGGAGAAAAGAGGGTTTTTACAAGCATGGATATAGGGATGGAAAGTAAATTATATATAATTTAAGGATATATTCATTTTGCTTTGGATGATTTTCTTTTCATCTAGATACTCTGCTGTCAAAACTACTTACTCTAATGCTTAGGCCACTATCTAGGAATGTGATGGAATTCAGTTATCAAGGTAATAAACCAGGCTGGATTTGAGCCAGGTGAACAAAAGGAAAAAGGTATAAAGGCATTTGTGAAATTTGGATCAAGAAACCTGGACCAGGCATCTAGACTGATTAAAGAAGGATGTGACAGAAGAGAGCTTTTAGCAAGAAAATAGATGAGCTAAAGAAATGGAAGATATTGAAATTTAGAATGTAAGAGGTAGAACTAAATGGTGATAAACAATTTGGTTTGCAACAAAGTTAGGTACAGCCATTGAATAAACTAAGTGGAATGTGTTAAGGTCATTGAATTAAGAGCATTCAAGGACAGCTAAGACTGTCCACATGGACAATGAAATCATCTCATATGACTTACAATGGTCATGAAGACCCTAAACCAGAGAGAAGAATAACTGAGAACTTTGCAGATGATAATAATAAGCAGGAATAGAGAGATGGATGATTGAAAAATATAAGATTAAATGGAAAGGCTTTTCCACAAGTGTGAGACAAACCTGCACCCAAGGTAGCAGGAGGAAGGGAATCCCCCCGCCCCTTGTTTAGTCATAAAGGAAAAGCATTCTTCTAAATGAAAACCAGGTTTCTGTTTAAGGCCAGGAGGTGGAAGGAGTATTTTGTTAAAAGGAAGAGAATAAGGAGAGTTCATTTTAAACAGGCAGGAGTTATAGAAGGCACAGGGAAAAGACAGCAGTAAGAAGAAAGGTTTGGAAGGAATTGCAGAATGATAGGAGTAAGGAAAGTAATTGGGGAAGTGCTGAGTATGATAGGGAACTGAAGATTAACTGGAGTTAAGAGATTTCAGGAATTCCTATGAAAAGACGTTTCAAGACTATTCCAGGCAGGGGCCTGTTGCGTGAGGTTCTTTTGGGTGGTTGATGACACAGAGTGTAGACCTGCTTATTGAAATATTATAGAATAAAAGGGGCTACAATCTCTTATGGTGGCAAGTAGCAAACTTCTTTATTTCTACTTGGCTTATATAGCCAGTTCTGCATGTACACACTGTCAATCAATAATCACACAATCACTTCATAGGTATATTGTAAAAACAAATTAACCTTTCCCTGGAGTCTGCTAATCTGCTAATCAACTGATACTCATTCTTCTAAACTTTCTATTATATTTAAAAATAGTAATCTTGGAAAACCATACTGTTAGCCATTTTCGCATAAACCGATAAGTCACAAGACTACTGTGGGGGAAAAGATTGATGATTCACCTTCCCTCTGGGCCCTTCACCATCCGGAGGCAGATAACATTATCTTGCTAAGACACAGCCTGGTGATTCCTAAGACATATTGATGATGTGCTTGCATGCCTCAGCCTCTGGGGTCAGCTTCTGACCACAGAAATTTTACCTCCTCAGTGCTCAGGCTTAATGGCTTAGGAGAGTTCTGCCTCAGTTTCTTCCTGGCTGTGTAAAGAAAAACTTTGTCCTTGCTCTCTCCCAGAATGGTGTGCACAGAGGCATATAGGCTTTTCACCAATATTTCCCCTTTCTTTTTCTGACGCTTGGCATTCATGTCAGTCATCATTAGGGCAAAAATGGCAGCATGTCTATCATTTTACATTTTTGTCTGATTAATTCTTACACATAATATACAAAATTAAACATTAAATTAATAAAGCAAATAAACCAACTGAACTTCCAATAAGCCCATTAGTTTTAGGCACTGGATTCCATCTGCTATGCCTTGCATTATGGAATCACCACCAATCTTTTCTAACGTATGTTGGAAAGTTGAATATGCTTCATAAATTAATAATATCAGCAGTTAAATTCTCATGCTTTAACAAATGTTTCTTAACTCTATCCCATGGGAACTTAGTTTCATTATACATAACGGGGGTAATACAACAAGTTGTCATATTCCAATTACATTTAAGTCTAACTTGTTTTTTTAAGCTGACCAATTCATCACCTAACATTACAACAGCTTGTTCTAAATCTTAAATTTCATTACATAATTCAGTATGGATTTGTTTTGGGGCAGTTTGTAATTGTTCATAATTCTTATGCTAATTGGCAACAAAATTCTGAGTTTTAACTTCTTGGGTTAAGGCAACATCTACAGTGACGGTGGTGGTTGGCACGGTGATGATCCCTAGGATGGCAGCTATCAGCAACCTGATAAAATGCTTCTCTTCAAGATTTGGTCAGCTAACAACTGCAACACAGACAGGGCAGGTGACTCTTGCCAGGGACTTGACAAGTTAACCGGAAGCCACACGCCAGTGCATGCTCTCAGCAAATACATCTGTTCCTTACAAGGATTAAAACTTACAGAATTGTTAATGCAAGTAAACATTTGACATTTTGGGCAAAAAAGTTCTCCTGTGGCTTTATTCCATGTAACGTTGCCTTTTAACCACACAAATGGCAGTTGTAGGCAAGCTTGAATATATTTAGTCTCTTTCAGTTCAAATTTCATTTCATAAATGATCTTATTTTTATACAGTCCTCCAATCCAAGCTTTTAATGGCTGTAAGGCTGCAGCTATTTTCCACAAATGTACTTGTTTAGGATAAGCTGCAATACCAGGAGATGGTGGTGAAAACCCACTGTTACTCCAATGTACAGGGTAATTGATTACTATTCCAGTCTTATTTCTGTGCAATGGCATTTCTTTCTTTTTATTGTTAAATCATAGCTGTGTACATTAGTGCAATCGAGGGGTAAAATGTGTGGGTTTCATATACAATCTGAAATATTCTCATCAAACTGTTCTACGTAGCCTTCATGGCATTTTCTTAGTTATTGTATGTAGACATTTGTATTCTGCCTTAAATAAGTTCCATCTGTACCCATTCCAAGATGCACCATAGGTGTGGCCTCACCCATTATCCTCCCTCCACCTTACCCTCTCACCCTCCCTTCCCCTTCCTTAGCCCTTTCCTCAGTCTTGTGCTATAGTTGGGTTATAGCCTTCATGTGAAAGCTATAATTTAGCTTCATAGTAGGGCTGAGTACATTGGATACTTTTTCTTCCATTCCTAGGATACTTTGCTAAGAAGAATATGTTCCAGCTCCATCTATGTAAACATGAAAGAGGTAAAGTCTCCATCTTTCTTAAAGGCTGCATAATATTCCATGGTATACATGTACCACAATTTGTAGTCCATTCGTGGGTTGATGGGCACTTGGGCTTCTTCCATGACTTAGCAATTATGAATTGGGCTGCAATAAACATTCTGGTACACATGTCTTTGTTATATTGTGACTTTTGGTCTTCTGGGTATAAATCTAGAAGAGGAATTATAGGATCGAATGGCAGGTCTATTTTAGGTCTCTAAATATTCTCCAAATATCCTTCCAGAAGGAACTGTGTTAATGTGCGTTCCCACCAGCAGTGTAGAAGAGTGCCTTTTTCTCCACATCCACACCAACATCTCTGGTTTTGGGATTTTGTTATGTGGGCTACTCTTACTGGGGGTTAGGTGATATCTCAAAGTAGTTTTGATTTGCATTTCTCTGATGATTAAGGATGATGAGCTTTTTTTCATGTGTTTGTAGATCGTGTGTCTGTCTTCTTTGGAGAAGTTTCTCTTCAAGTCCCTGGACCACCCTGAGATGGGATCGCATGTTCTTTTCTTGCTAATACGTTTGAGTTCTCTGTGGATTCTGGTTATTAGACTTTTATTGGAGGTTAACCTGCAAATATTTTCTCCCATTCTGAGAGCTGTCTGCTTCCTTTACTTACTATGTTCTTGGCTGTGCAGAAGCTTTTTAGTTTGATCAGGTCCCAGTAGTGTATTTTTGATACTGCTTCAATTGCCTGGGGAGTCCTCCTCCTAAAATATTCACCCAAGCCGATTCCTTCAAGAGTTTTCCCTGCACTTTCTTCAAGTATTTTTATAGTTTCATGTCTTAAGTTTAAATCTTTTATCCAGTGAGAGTCTATCTTAGTTAATGGTGAAAGGTGTGGGTCCAGTTTCAGTCTTCAACAGGCTGCCAGCCTGTTTACCCAGCACCATTTGTTAAATAGGGAATCTTTTCCCCACTGAAGGTTTTCAATTGGCTTGTCAAAAATCAAATAACGGTAAGTAGCTGGATTCATCTCTTGGTTCTCTATTCTGTTCCAGACATCTAGTTCTCTGTTTTTGTGCCAATACCATGCTGTTTTGATCACTATTGATTTATAGTACAGTCTCAGGTCTGGTAGTGATTCCTCCTGCTGTGTTTTTATTGCTGAGTAATGTTTTGGCTATTTGAGGTTTTTTCTGATTCCATATAAAATGAAGTATTATTTTTTCAAGATTTTTAAAATATGACAATGGAGCTTTAATAGGAATTGCATTAAAATTATATATTGCTTTGGGTAGTATAGACATTTGAACAATGTTGATTCTTCCCAGCCATGAGCATGGTATGTTTTTCCATTTTTGAACATCTTCAGCTATTTCTATTCTTAAAATTTCATAGTTCTCTTTGTAGAGATCTTTCACGTCCTTTGTTAGGTATACTCCCAAATATTTCATCTTCTTTGGCACTAGTGTGAAAGGAATAGAGTGTTTGACTGTTTTTTTGGCTTGGTTATTGTGGGTATATATAAAGGCTACAGATTTATGGGTTTTGATTTTGTATCCTGAGACTTTGTTGTATTCCTTGATCACTTCTAAAAGTTTTGTAGTAGAATCCCTAGTGTTTTCCAGACATACCTTCATGTCATCTGCAAAGAGCGAAATTTTGATCTCTTCTGACCCTATGTGGATACCCTTGATCACCTTTTCTTCCCTAATTGCAATGGCTAAAACTTCCATTACAATGTTAAAGAGCAATGGAGATGATGGGCAACCTTGCCTGGTTCCTGATCTAAGTGGAAATGATTTCAATTTAACTCCATTCAATACGATATTGGCTGTGGGTTTGCTGTAGATAGCCTCTATCAGTTTAAGAAATGTCCCTTGTAAACCCATTTTCTTAAGTGTTCTGATCATGAAGGGATGCTGGATATTATCAAGAGCTTTTTCTGCATCAATTGAAGGTATCATATGGTCCTTATTTTTAAGTTTATGTGTTGAATAACATTTATAGATTTATGTATATTGAACCAGCCTTGAGAGCCTGGGATAAATTCCACTTGGTCGTGGTGTATAATTTTTTTGATGTGTTGTTGGATTCTGTTTATTAGGGTCTTATTGAGTATTTTAGCGTCAGTATTCATCAGTGATAGTGGTCTACAATTTTCTTTCCTTGTTGGTCTTTCCCTTGTTTTGGGATCAAGGTGATGTTTGCTTCGTACAATGTGTTGGGTAATATTCCTTCTTTTTCTATATTTTGGAAGAGGTTTAGTAGTATAGGTACTAGTACTTCTTTAAAGGTTTGGTAGAATTCTGATGTAAAGCCATCTGGTCCTGGGATTTTCTTTTTAGGGAGATTTTGTATAGTTGATGCTATTTCAGAACTTGATATAGGCCTGTTCAACATTTCCACTTCATTCTGGCTAAGTC
>CAUYPK010032731.1:0-10883 GCA_963574355.1 Loris lydekkerianus
CCAGCTCCATCCAGGTAAACATAAAAGATTTGAGGTCTCCATCTTTTTTATGGCTGCGTATTCTTCCATGGTGTACATACACCATAATTTGTTAATCCATTCACCAATTCATTGTCTTATCCAGTAATAAGAACGGTGACAAGTTAGAAAGGGAAGCCACATGGCTTCTGAGACCCAGAGGGGGCAGGAGATGCTGGCCGTAGTACTGTTTCAGCTGTGGTCCCTTAACTTTGGAATAGTGAAGTCATCTTGCTGATCTCTTCTTCTGGTCCCTAAAGCAGGATGGTCTGGAAGGTGAGGGTCTCTTCCACTTGCAACATTTCCCATTTATGACCACAGAGCTTCAACAGCTTGGCTTTTGTCATAGATTAGCTACAATGATGATTCCAGAAATTTTCCTTTGGAGAACATCAGGGCGGGGAAATGGCTTTCCTCTACCCTCCTTCTTTGGCTGAGCTACCAATTAGGTTGACCTAAGACAGATTAACTGGAGAAAAGCCACATTTAATTACAAACACATGCACGGGAGTCCGAGCAAATATGAGACAGGAGGAAGGGAGAGATGATTGAAGCTGACGCAGCATCCTGAGCTACACAAAGGCTTTAGGGGTTGGTGCCTCTGGGGCAGTAGGGACCGTAGTGAGGGGAGGGTGAGGGAGGAAGAGTGTGGTGAGTAAGGGTTGTCTTGTGCAGATAATCTCTATAGGGCAATAGAAGTGGTCTCAGAGGAACCCTTTTCCTAATGCTGATTTACTTTATAGGTATAAATTTCTTTTACAAAACGATAGATTTTCAGAGCTACTCCTGCATTTATGGTTTTTCAGAATAACCAAAGAGACATATTTGGGGGTGGCATGTTCTGGTGCCTTCCAGTCATATTTTGGGGTAATGTGTCCAGAGCCCCAATAAGAAACACATTTTATCTTTGAGCATTGTTCTTGCAGCCCCCACCTGTTGATTTCCTAGGCATTTTCTTGCCCAGGATAATAGATGTTTGGTGGACTAGCAATGCAGAGAGAAAAGGCAGGCTGGCGATGTCAGAGATTTTCAGAAGCAAACCGCAGTGGTGTGGAAGACACTCCCCGCTTGGCCGGCGTTTGCCCTCTGTGCTGTGCGCTTGATGGAGCTTAGTGCCGAGAACGGGGGACAAAAGGGTTAGGGTGCCTATTTATTTTTGTCTCCTGACAATACACACATAACTATTTTCTGCTGTGCTTGGGGAAAATATAACTGTAGATTAACTCTGACTCATCGTTTTGGAAGCAAAAAAAAAACCGCGCTTGCAGCTGCTGCATTTAATTCAACTTATAATTGAAATACGCAAATGCAGCAGACTTGCTACCCTTTTCAGGATGCATGAACCATGTGAAAATGAATTTGGCATAACTAGGCTACAGGCTATTAATTGAATTCCCTTGATCTGGACCTCTTTAAAAAAAAAAAAAAAAGTTTTGTTTTTTTCCTTAGTTGGCTGCCTGAAGATTGCCCTCCATCATGAATGACAGTCACTGTCCATCTGGGACAGGAAGCTGAGGACCAACTGACCGCTGCAATGGAAACAGATGGTCTGAGGCTCTGTTACCCCTGGAAGGGGATGGTACCTAGACAGGAATTTGGAGAAAAACTAGCCAAAATGTACACACCAGAGCAGATGTCATCTTTGTATTCTTGCACAGAACTCATCTTGGCTGTGGCCAGATGCCTGGCTTTAGCATAATCTGTGATTCTTTGGATTATGAAAAGAAAAATGAGCCCAAACACAAGCTGCCAGGTGTGGCATGTCTGACAAAACAGAGGCCTCAAGAAACAGTAAAGCTCAGGAGGGGAATGAAGTCAGGGCCACAGCAGCCAGCGCCAGTGAGCAGAGGCATGAGGACTCTTCCGTGGCGTCATCTCTGTTGGTAGGGACCTTACACCAGAGGATTCTTAAATCAGGCAGGACTTTGTGGAATAGTATTACCCACACTAAAAGGCCACTTTGTGAGTTTGCTAGAGAAGTACACAAGCTTGTTTGCAAATCATTGGAAACTCCAGATTTCGCTTTGCAACTTACAAAGCACTCTTAAAATGGTACAGTCTGTGCTAAGAGAGGAAGGAGAGGAGCCAAGCTGCCGAGGGCACCCGGGGCAGCCTTCCCATCAGCTCCTTAGCTGCTGAGGGCACCCGGAGCAGCCTTCCCATCAGCTCCTTAGCTCCCGAGGGCACCCAGAGCAGCCTTCCCATCAGCTCCTTAGGAGCCAAGCTGCCGAGGGCACCCGGGGCAGCCTTCCCATCAGCTCCTTAGCTGCTGGCAGGGCTGGTGCCCAGAGAGCTGAGCACATTTTCCAGCACTGCGCGGGCAGGAGGCTGCAGTGTAGGTTTGCAAGTTAGGGAAGTCGACACTATTACCTGCCTAAGGCCACAGGAAATGCATATTCAGATGGGGGTGGTGGACAAAGAGGCAAGTATGCTAAACCGACTTTCCAGAGCAGTGTGTGAGGCTCTTACAGCAATAAAGTAAATGTTGCAGAAAGTGAAAACTAGACCTGGGGGAAATATTAGAAGGCACAGTATGGAAGTACTTGTACTATTGACGGCCTTTAGGCTGTTTATGGGTCTGGTGACTGCAGATTTTTATTCAAGCCAGTATGTTTCTGAGTGAAAGGGATGTTGTTGACAGTTACATGAGACAAGAGATGGGAACAGGCACCAACCTGGGCATTCTGGCGCAGCTGACCTCCAGAAAGCTCAGGCTCCTGATGCAGAACACCAGGGCTCCCCCCCAGCCTGCCACTCACCAGCAGGGCATTACTCAGCAAATTAGCCCCCAGAGTGCCTCTGTTTCTTCATCGGAATATGAGAACAGTCAAGGTGATTGGTTCATAGGGCTGTAGGCCCCTTGGAAGAGTCACTGGCATATAGTGAGGACTTTAGCTTCTGTCATCACCATCATTGTCAGGCGGACTCCCCCCTGGGCTCCAGAGCAAGGCTCTCCTGTTCACGCCAGATATGACCCTGAGCTCTTAGGAGATGTCAGGTGGAGAACAGCAGAAGCACTGGACTTGGAGTCCAGTGTCAGCTGTGCTGGGAACATGCCAGCACCAAGTTCAATGCTGCAGGAAAGGGCCTGCATTCAAATCATCATTTTACATGTGAGGGCACAGCTGCCTGCCGTGTGTCTTTGGCAAGTCACTTGCCTCTTTCTCGTCTGCCTTGTCAATCATGGGTTATTAACGTGACTCTGATGCAGATGAGCTGTGGGTGCCACATGGGGATAGGAGTCAGGCAGATGCCAGGTTTCGTGAGCGTGTCCTTGTGAAACTGGTGAAACAGAAGCCTTTCCTTCCATCCTCTTCTGTGCCAAGCTCTTAATTCTGTTCCTCAAGCCCCAAGACCTTATAGTCTATGTCATCAAAACCAGCGTCAGCTCTTCATTCTTCAGTTTGTCCCCTCTGTGGACCCTTTGATGTACACAATGCCCAAGTCTCATGCATAAAATAAATAGAAACTTCATTTGTTCCTTTAGCCTTCCCAGTGGTTACTGTGTTCTCAACACCTGTTTGCATATTTGAATACTTATATATGTACATAATTAATGCATGTCTGTATACATGGAGCATAGTAGGTGGTGCTATATGAGTACAGATTTTTGTTCTTCTCTTGAGCTGTCTCCACCTTTCCTAGGTCCCAGCAGCACTCTGAATACATAGAATATATTATGTTGTGGTGTACATTTTAGAATTCTTCTGAATGCAAGCATCAGTATCAAAATGTGAGGAAATTGGGGTATCTTACAAAACCCAAAAAGAGGATATGATTGTGCCTTGGCCTGGAGGCAGAGATGTGAGCAGCACCCCACTCAGCTCTTGGCTCTGCGTCTCATGGTTACCCTGCCTACTGCCATCCTCCCTCCGTCCCTGTTTCCCTTTCTCCAATCCAGCCTCTGTGCCCTAAGCTGTATGATTTACTATGTTAGCCCCTGGAAACTCCACTTTCTCTTGATCCGAAGTCTAAAACTCCAAAGGAAGGAAATCATTGATTCAACTTGAAAAGCTGCCTACCCTGAACCAGTCAGCTGCAACCAGGGGTTCTTGGTGGTAATGGGGGAACAGGGCCACCACCTACCTCATGCTGCCAGTGGCACTGGGAGTGCACTGGGGACTGCTGTTACCCGAGAGCCCTGGCCAGGGTCAGGCATGACACAAAAGGATCTTGGCACCTCTTTGGTTTACTACTGGAGGCCACTTCTATCTCTAAAACCCTTTCCAACTTTAATGACGTAGATTGAGCCTTAATCCTATGCCCTTATTAGGAAGAAAAGGGGTTAAGGAGTATGGCAGAAGGAAAGGAACCAAACCTCAGCTTTGGTTCCTGCTGAGGACTTTGGGACTGCTTACCAAGAGGCTCCCTGCCCTATTCTGCTCCTGGAAATAAATACTTGTCCACTCCAGACAAGAGAAGGCATGACGCAGCATTGAGTATATCCCAGGAATAACTAGACTAAAACTTTTACCTACAAAGTGGAAAAGTACATATAAATATATTTGCATGAATTTGCGTAATACCAACCTACCTTGGGAGGAAATTCAGTGTTACTAAGCCATTTTTGTTAAGTTAAGCAGAAAGTAGGGCAGAGATTGTTAGAACAGAGGAGACCTGGCTAGAGGAAACTGGCTGAGCACCTGAGTAGAGACTTCCCAGAACAAGGAAAGGACAGCCTCAGACTCCTACTGTTAAACATCAGAAATTTCAGCATCCGTTTTAAGAACATAGGAGACGTGCTGTGCCAGGCTGTCAGTGGACTCAGCACTGACCTTGCTCCTGCTCAGAGTTGGCACTGCATCGGCCCCTCCTCTGCTGGTTGCAATTTAATGTCCTCTTTGTAGCCAGTCTTTCTACTGAAGCCATGAGAGAAAATGGATACATGTGGAGCTTGGCATTTGGGGTCCATGGAAAAAGGACACATGGAACAGTGAAGATATCTGTGGCTGTCCCCTCCAGATTACTCTGAGCAGTGGCAGGAGGGGAGGGGGTTGACCTTGCAGTGAGCGTCTACAGGGAGCACGGCTGCCATTGGCCAGAAAGCATAATAAAAATGAAGCTTGGTACATCTTGAAGTTGCGTTCAGAATAAAGCAGTCTGATTTTGTACTGCGGTAAAGAAGAGGCCTCACACTAAAACATTTATGTTCCACTCGTTAGCATTACGTACCGCGGATTATACTTAAGAGCACTGCCATAAAGAACCCTCATTGACCCTTCTGCTTTTTAGCTAAGACAATTTTATGGCCACATTGGGGAGACATCTGAAAATGTAGAATATCATATTAGCAAATCCTGTTTAGTTATTTATTAATGTTCCTTCACCCATGTAACCTGCATTCGTTAATTTGTTCTCTCTGATACAACAAAAGCCCAGGAGAAGATCATGAAGCCATTTCTGTTACCAACTGTGTGCAACCAACTCAACTCCAGGGCATAAGAACGAGTAGTAGGTGCCCTTAGGGGACAGAGCCTGGCTGTCAAGCCTGATGCTTACAGGGACAATTGCCAAAGGTCCTGTAACTTAGAATGGTGTAACTTTGCTGATTTATAGAAACCGGTTTCCAAAAAGCTTTCAGTAATTAAGTTTGTACTCCCAGCCCCTTCCTGCTCTGTTTACTTTCAGATGCTTATTTCTGAGGCTGCTTCCTGCCCTCCCTGGCAGTTTGGCTGTTACTTTTCATTTTATGCCTCACTGATGGATCTCTTGAGCTGTTGTTTCTGAACAGCCCATCTGTTTCCTTCTCAGGATTGTAATTTCTCAAGGTCTCATCTTTGCTAATATGGTTAGTCCAGGGGTTGCCAAGAATGAGGAAGTAGGATACTAGTGGTCCATGCCAGCCCCCTGGTAGAACAGAAGGGTCAAAAAGCAGGACAGGACTATCTCTGAGAAGCTGTAACCTTCTGCTCAATATTAACTTGATGGGAAGAATCAGAAACACTAGGGAAATTAAATGTACGTTCTCCCAGGCAGGGACTCAGACTGTGCTCTGGTCTTCCCTGGATGTCAGTTCCTCCACAGATCTCCCTTGGGCAGCTCCTGGCCACCCTCAGTCCCTGACACCTACCTTTCCCAAGAAGGGATCTTTTGCTTGCAATGAGTGTGTGGAGGAAATTCAGTGTTTCTAAGCCATTTTTGTCAAGTTAAGCAGAAAGTAGGGCAGAGATTGTTGTAACAGAGGAGACCTGGCTAGAGGAAACTGGCTATCCTCCAGCAGCAGGACTGCAGGTGCATCAGGGAGTGGTTTCTCAAACTACGGTGGGGGCTTCTCCAAAAGCTTTCCGGTGGTTCTCAGAGGCACAGAGGCATTTTACCCCATTGGAGGTTGTGACTGGGCTTTTGAGTTACTCAGTTTGTCTGAAAGTTTGACAAATAGCTTAATGGTCAAAGTTTGGACAACAAATAAGGCTTTATGATGTTACTTTAAACTCCCAGATGCAGCCAAGTTAACGTGTTTCTGAGGTCCACTCACCTCGCACACACTGGGGCTGATCTAGCTGGTGGATCTCACAGTCCTTCCGTTGGAGGTAGCACAATACAGCCTTTATACCACCATGTGGTTGCTTACGTGCAGGATTTATTATACTGAGTACCAGGCAGGTGGGAAAACACGTACTATATGTATTTAAATATAACCTTACTCCTCAAGGGCAAGGAGAAGAAATAGACCGCTTTAAATATATGTATTTTTTAAGACTTTCATGCAGATTAGGCATATAGAATAAACACCAGAGCATTGTCAATGTTATCTAACTTTAGAAGAGAAGTGAAAGGATGGAAGCAATCAGTGTGCTGTTTTATTTGCACTGGGAAATAATTCTTTTAACATCTCTATTATTTCTGGCATTTGAGTTCCAGGTCAGTTTTGATTAATTTTTCTCTTTCTTATGCAATACATTTTCCTGCTGTTTCTTTTGTTCCTTTTTCCTGCTGTTCCTAATTTCTGACCAGATATTAGACATTGTGCATTTTACCATTTGCTGGATACTTGTGTGTCCCTATGCGTATTTTGGAGCTTTGTCCTGGGACACAGTGTGGGCCTTTCAGGTCTTGCTTTGCAGATCTGTCAGAGAGCACTGGAGCAGTGCTCGTCTGGGGCAGTTACTCCCTTTTCTTTCCTACCCAGTACCTCACGAATCGTGAGGTTTTCCAGTCCAGCTGGTGGGAGTAGGTGCCGCCCTAGAGCCAGTGTGAGCACCAGGTGCTGTTCCTTTTAATCCTCTCACATGGGTCTTCCTGCGGCCAGAGTGGTTCCTGAAACACATGTGCTGATTGCTAATGGGTGCTGTGCTGCCTGGTTGAGGGAGCTCTCTCAGATCCCCAGATGTCTCCCTCTGCAGAGCTCTCTCATGTACTCTGCCCACCCCAGTCTCCCTGGACCCTAACCCTCATCTTCATACTTCAAGGAGTCCGGCCTTCTCTGCCTGGCTTCTCCTTGTACATCCTGGAAGCTCATTCAAAGCATTTCCTGAGCAGTCAGAAGGCCTCTCCTTGTCAGTTCCCCCTCAGGAATCACTGTCCTTCCCTCCCTAGTGTTTGGTGTCTTGCAAACTATCGTTTCCCATATTTTGTCCATTGTTTGATTGTTTCATACAGGAGAGAAAATCTGGTACTTGCTGCTCCATCTCAGCTATTTGAGACTTTCGGATTTTTGTTTTCCTTTCCTAGCACCAGAAAGTTTGATGCAAGCATTGGAAGACTTAGATTATCTGGCAGCACTGGATAATGATGGAAATCTTTCTGAATTTGGAATCATCATGTCGGAATTTCCTCTTGATCCACAGCTCTCAAAGTCAATCTTAGCATCCTGTGAGTTTGACTGTGTGGATGAAATGCTAACCATCGCTGCCATGGTAACAGGTAATCCTTAATGACTATTCTTTTGTATTGAGAATCTGCACCAGGTATAGATTTAAATGAGAGCCATTTGGAATTGTATTTCAGAGAGTACTTAGCAGAGACAGTGATCAATTCATTTAACCTTTTGAAATGATAGTGAAGTATTTTAATAGATTCAAAAGGAAAAAATTATCTTAATATGAAAAAATTAACTCAAGATCCAGTGAATTTCTTTTTCTTTTTTTTTTTCCTGAGCTCTGTTTCTTCCTTTCCTTTTCCTTTTCCTTTTCCTTTTCCTTCTTTTGTTGGGGATTCATTGAGTGTACAAGAAACCAGGTTACACTGATTGCATTTGTTAGGTAAAGTCCCTCTTACAATCGTGTCTTGCCCCCCAAAAGGTGTCTCACACACCAAGACCCCACCCCCTCCCTCCTTCCCTCTCTCTGCTCTTCCTTTCCCCACCCCTCCCTCCTTCTTTCTCTCTCTGCTCTTCCTTTCCCCACCCCTCCCTCCTTCTTTCTCTCTCTGCTCTTCCTTTCCCCACCCCTCCCTCCTTCTTTCTCTCTCTGCTCTCCCCTTTCCCCACCCCCACCGTGTCCTTAATTGTCATTAATTGTTCTCATATCAAAATTGAGTACATAGGATTCACACTTCTCCATTCTTGTGATGCTTTACTAAGAATAATGTCTTCCACTTCCATCCAGGTTAACACCAAGGCTGTAAAGTCTCCATTTTTTTTTAATGACTGAATAGTATTACATGGTGTACATATACCACAGCTTGTTAATCCATTCCTCGTCGGTGGGCATTTAGGCTGTTTACACATTTTGGCAATTGTAAATTGAGCTGCAATAAACAGTCTAGTGCAAGTGTCCTTATGATAAAAGGATTTTTTTCCTTCTGGGTAGATGCACAGCAATGGAATTGCAGGATCAAATGGGAGGTCCAGCTTGAGTGCTTTCAGGTTTCTCCATACTTCCTTCCAAAAAGGTTGTATTAGTTTGCAGTCCCACCAGCAGGGTAAAAGTGTTCCCTGCTCTTCACATCCATGCCAGCATCTGCAGTTGTGAGATTTTGTTATGTGGGTTGTTCTCGCTGGGGTTAGATGGTATCTCAGGGTGGTTTTGATGATGAGCATTTTTTCATGTTTGTTAGCCATTCATCTGTCTGCTTTAGAGAAGGTTCTATTCATGTCTCTTGCCCATTGATATATGGGATTGTTGGCTTTTTTCATGTGGATTAATTTGAGTTCTCTATAGATCCTAGTTATCAAGCTTGTGTCTGATTCAAAATATGCAAATATCCTTTCCGATTGTGTAGGTTGTCTTTTGCTTTGTTTGTTGTCTCCTTAGCTGTACAGAAGCTTTTCAGTTTAATGAAGTCTCATTTGTTTATTTTTGTTGTTGTTGCGATTGCCACGGCAGTCTTCTTCATGAAATCTTTCCCCAAGCCGCTATCTTCCAGTGTTTTTCCTATGCTTTCTTTGAGGGTTTTTATTGTTTCATGCCTTAAATTTAAGTCCTTTATTCATCTTGAATCAATTTTTGTGAGTGGGGAACGGTGTGGGTCCAGTTTCAGTCTTTTACATGTGGATATCCAGTTCTCCCAACACCATTTATTAAATAGGGAGTCTTTCCCCCAAGGTATGTTCTTGTTTGGTTTATCAAAGATTAGGTGGTTGTAAAATGTTAGTTTCATTTCCTGGTTTTCTATTTGATTCCAAGTGTCTATGTCTCTATTTTTGTGCCAGTACCATGCTGTCTTGACCACTATGGCTTTGTAGTACAGCCTAAAATCTGGTATGGTGATGCCCCTAGCTTTATTTTTATTACTAAGAACTGCCTTAGCTATACGTTTTTTTTGTTTTTTTTTTTTTTTCTGGTTCCATACAAAATGCAGAATCATTTTTTCCAAATCTTGAAAGTACGATGTTGGTATTTTAATAGGAATGGCATTGAATAGATAGATTGGTTTGGGAAGTATAGACATTTTAACAATGTTGATTCTTCCCATCCATGAACATGGTATGTTCTTCCATTTGTTAATATCCTCTGCTATTTCCTTTCTGAGGATTTCATAATTTTCTTTGTAGAGGTCCTTCACCTCCTTCATTAGATATATTCCTAGGTATTTCATTTTCTTTGAAACTATAGTGAAGGGAGTTGTGTTCTTAATTAGCTTCTCATCTTGACTGTTATTGGTGTATACAAAGGCTACTGACTTGTGGACATTGATTTTATGTCCTGAAACAATCCTGTATTTTTTGATGACTTCTAGGAGGCTTGTGGTTGAGTCTTTTGGATTCTCTAAGTAGAAGATCATGTCATCAGCAAAGAGGGAGTTTGACCTCCTCTACTCTCATTTGGATTCCCTTTATTTCCTTGTCTTGCCTAATTGTATTTGCTAGAACTTCCAGCACTATGTTGAATAGTAAAGGTGACAGAGGACAACCTTGTCTGGTTCCAGTTCTAAGAGGAAAAGCTTTCAGTTTTACTCCATTCAGTAAAATATTAGCTTTAGGTTTGTCATAGATAGCCTAATCAGTGTAGAAATGTGCCACCTATGCCTATACTCTTCAGTGTTGTAATTAGAAAAAGATGCTGGATTTTATTGAATGCTTTTTCTGCATCTATTGAGAGGATCATATAATCTTTATTTTTGCCTCTGTTAATACGGTGGATAATGTTTATGGACTTGCATATGTTAGTCCTTGCATCCCTGGGATGAAACCTACTTGATCATAATGTATGACTTTTTTGATGATAAGCTGTAATCTATTAGCTAGAATTTTGTTGAGAATTTTTGCATCTATGTTTATGAGTGAAATTGCTCTGAAATTCTCCTTTTTGGTTGGGTCTTTTCCTGGTTTTGATATCAGGGTGATGTTTGCTTCATAGAACATGTTGGGGAAGATTCCTTCCTCCTCAATTTTTTGGAATTATTTCTGCAGTACAGAAATAAACTCTTTCTTGAAGGTTTAATAGAATTCTGGTATGAAGCCATCTGGACCAGGGCATTTTTTG
>CAUYPK010032734.1:0-50152 GCA_963574355.1 Loris lydekkerianus
AGTGTGAACCAGGGCTTACACAGCACACAACATACAACATCATACACAACTGAATAGCAATCAGAATATAAATGCACTTACTGTCAATTAAATTGGGTTTCCTACTCCTTGGCTGTCTGCAGAGCCAGATTAAGTTCCCATGGGGCCCTAGGCAGATTAACAGTTTGGGGCCCCCATGCGATAGCACTGAGCACTGACCATTTGCATTAACACTGAGCACTTACACTTATCATTATCTCTGAGGACTGACTATTTGCATTACCTCTGAGCGCTGACCATTTGCATTACCTCTGAGCACTGACAATTTGCATTAGCACTGAGTGCTATTTGCATTATCACTGTGATGCAACCCCCCTAGAAACCACCCCCAACCAATTAACCAACTTGGAAAAAAAAAAGGCTCTCCTAACTTCAAAAAAAGGGTGCCCCTATCTGCAAAAAAAAAAAAAAGACCTCCTAACTTCAGAAAAAAAGGGTTCCCCTTAACTGCAGAAAAAAAAAAAAATAATAATAATAGACCTCCTAACCTCCAAAAAAAAGATAAATAAATAAATAAATAAATCCTAACTTGTTCTTACCTTGGTCCTCAGGCAGCAGCAGGCTCTACACAGGCAAGCTCGAGATTCCTCCGATCACACCTGAGACTGAGAGGAGGAGTCGAGATATAGAGAGAAGGAGGGGAGTCAGAGAGTGTGGCGCACATTCCACACATGCACACTGCCGGCCTGAGATGAGTCAGCTGCTAAGCAGGACATGCAGTGGTGGCAAAAACACCTGGCAGGCAAGATAAATGTCCTGGGTGGGCCTCATGTGGCCTGTGGGCTGTAGTTTGAGGACCCCTGCTTTAGTGCATCCAAGAATGTAAACAACAGAGTGAAAAGGCAACTTATAAAATGGGGCAAAATATTTGTTAATTGCAAATTTGATAAGGGGTTAATATCCAGAATATATAAAGAGCTCCTAAAACTCAACAACAAAAGATAAAATAAGCTGAGTTTAAAATGGGCAAAAGTTTTAAATTTCTTCAAACATGATATAAAATAGCCAATAATCACATGAAAGGATGCTCATCATCACTAATTGTCAGAGATCCAGTCTGCTTCCAGGGTTAGGTTAAAAACTGTGGAAGGGCCAGCTATTTTCCACAGCCTCAGGGTCGCCCCTACCATGTGGTTCCAAGTGACTCTGCACTAGTGAGTTAGTCAGAAGTAAAGCCTTTCCTCTGTACACAGGTTTTGGAACCCAAATCTATGTGCCTAGTTAATAGGATCTTAGCCTCAAATCACAAAACATTCCTAAATGTTTGTTATTTTGCTGAAATCATTTCCATTCTTCTAATTTTTATTCTTTTATTAATAATCTCAAATGTTCAAACCAAATGGGATCTTCGAGTTATACTAGACCAGAGCTCAAACAAACAAACAAACAAAAACCCAAAAAAGCTGTTGACCTATGGATCTCTCAGAGAGATTAAGTAACTTGCTCAAGGTCACACAGCTATTACAGTAAAGTTTGACAATAGACCAGCTGAATCTCAGAGGCCACCTTTGGACCTCACACAAGTTCAAAACCTGTTTTGCAGCTCTACAACCTGACATAGTTTCTGAAATGATTTGGAGCTCCTCAGTTCTACAATGCACTGATGACATTAGTTTTCAGAATGAAAACAATTGGGATGTGGATAATAGGTGACTGATGTTCAGTTCAGGGCTTAGTGAATATTGAGGGTGTAGCTATCAGAACAGATCCCTGTAGGGTGAGGAGCTGGGTGCTGTCTGGTTCTGCACTCACCAGCTGCCATCCTAAGGAGGTCAGGCTCAGTTCCTACCTCTCCAGAGAGATAGTAGGATCCACCTCCCAAGGTCACTGTGAGAAACAAATGCCCCAACATATGTGTAAGTTTCAACCTAGTTCAATGCCAGTTTCAACCCCTTGCATTTTCCCCTAACCTGAGTTTAAAATATTATTTTGCTACTAAAAATATATGTTTGGTAGTGTGTATGTGTTTCTTGCTCAGAAGAACCTCCTCATGGGGCTCTGGAAGTAGCTGTCAGCAAGTCTCAACCTGTTTCTCATGAGTGGTTAAGAATGCCTTCTTTGGCTCCTACTGGTTTCCCTGGGTGGATTTCCTGATGTAGAAGGCTAATAATAACCCTTAATCCCTTTACTGAAGGGGCAACACCCTGTCAAGTTGAATTGGACTTGACATGTGGAAACATAGGAGATTGGACTGTCTATAAAACTATAATATCACTTTGCTCCCTAAAAAAATAGGCTTTTGTCTGATTTGGGGTTGAATTCTCCCTACAACGCCATTCCCAGACAAGAGCTTCTCTGGGAAATAGGTCAGCAGCTTTTCCCTGCAAGCAGGAAGACGAGAGATTCGCTTGCCTGTGACCTGGGACAGGAAGGAGGCCATGAACCATTTTCACTATCTTTCATCTCAGAACCCAAAATGCTTTGGTCCAGAACTAGGAATGGAAACCTCCACATTTTATCTTTCTCTGCCTGTCACTGTCACCCCACATCACCCACTTTCCTTTTTTATTTACTAAAGGCTTTTCTGACAAGTAGATGGAGCACCACAGCCCTCAAAGTCCTATGTCATCTCTAGGGCCTCATTTTTTGCATTCTGAATGAAATCCCTGAGTCTCATAAAAAGTCACTGCCATGTGTGCAGATGTGGAGTGATGGGAACAGTGAACAGGGGCACCCCTGCCCCACAGACCATACACATTCCACACATGCAAGGCTGGAGGGAGCCCTAGATTCCAGAAGTCAGTGGGCAAAGTGCTCTGGAATGCTCATCCCATCTCTGGTGATGTCCCTGGGCTTCCCAGATCCCTGCCCCAGACTTGCTACAGAGAGCCAGACGAGCAGCTCCTGTCTCAGCATATGCCCAGGACCAGTTTCTCCTTGGCTCCTGAACCTGTCTTCCTTATTCTTTTGGTGTTTAAAGGAGCTCAGGAAATTTTACTCCAAAGAGCATTTTGAATTACAGACCCTTCAACATCAAAAACCATATGCAGGAGCTTTCCCTCTACCTGCATAAACCCATTAAAAAAACAATAGACTTCCCTCTTCTCCTTGTAATTTCAATATATTTCAGGGAAAAAAATGATCAAGAACTCAACCGGACCTGGCCCAAATCACTTTAATACAACACCTGTTTTTCAGGTTAGTTTACAAGTTGATCTGTTCCCCCTAGCCCCGCCCCATTCATTCTCCCAAGTATCTACTCATGCACCCTAGCAACTGTTCATCCCACTAAATGGAATCATCTGTGCTCATCTTCCCCTTCCCCTGTAACATGCGTGTATAAAATGTCTGGACTCCACTGGGATATTGAGTAATCACTCTGATTCTCCCCATGTGTATGGCAAATAAACTTTTCTCTTACAAATCTGCCTTAATTGTAAATTGATCTTTCCGAAAGCTTTGGAGGGAAAGGACAAGTTTTCCCTTACTCCTTCACTTTACACTTAGACTTTTGACATGTAGGTTTTATCTTGGTTTAAATTTCCCCACAAGTAGAGCCTGAGCCAGTAGTTTATTTGAGAGGTACAAGGAACTTTGGAGGAAGAGTGACCAAGGGGAGGGAAGACATTTGACACAGTGTGTACAGAGGATGGCTGGAGACCACCCTGTGGGGACCCTGAGACAGAGCATACCAGGCATCAGAATTATTCTTTCCAAGGAGCCAGGCACTTGGAGTATTTATCCACCAATTCCAGAAAGTCCTTGTTTGAGGGCTATTCCCAGGGGCTTAGATCAGAACTGCTGGGTTCCACTCTCTGGGACACAGTGGCCTTCTGGGGTTTAGGAGGTAAAGCCTGGGACACATATGTTGGCAGTTGTGACAGGTTTAAGGGTTTTGCGACAGGTGCTGACAGTGCCCTCAAGGGGCTGTCAATGTTGTCTCCTTCCTTAGCTTTCCCTACCTGCCTCCAGGTGGGCCAACCACATACCTTTCCTGGAATTTTGGAACTTGGGAATAAAGAGGCAGGGCAAATGTCACTTCCAAACTTCCTCTCACTATTTGAATAAATCCAGAGTATTAGGAAAAAGTGAGACAGACATATCCAAGGCAGTGGAGAGAAGGGGAGCAAAGAGTTCCAAGGGTTATAGTCCATGGTTCCAGTTGCCTTGAGACCCAGCTAAGCCCCATTCTGAGCCTTTAATGAATTCTTTTCTACTTAAGCTAGTTTGAGTTGGGTTTGGCTCACTTGAACCCAAATGAGTTCTGACTAATGCACCCTAGCTGGTTTTGTGTTACCTCTTCCCTGCCACTATCTGCAAATAATAATAAATAAAAATCACAATCACTACACTGCTGCTATGTGCCAGGTGTTTTCTAAACACTTTGGTATAAAGAGAGAAGTTCTTGTTCTGTGAGCAGAGCCAGCCTATGATCCTAGATATTCCTTCTTTGCTCTCTCAAGATTCTCTAAGGGCAACAACCCTCCCCACTGGGCCATGTATTTCAAATGTCCAGTTCCTAGTTTATCCCTTGGGTCTCCCTCCAGCACTATCTTTGTTAAGAGGGTTCTTTTCTTAGCCAGTGTGTGATGCTGCAGCATGCTGCCCTGCCACTGCCTGCCCTCCTGTGTGTGCCTCCATTTAACAAGTAGCCTCCATAGTTCTCTTAAAATTTAAGAGAATTTAAATTAGCAGGGCATTGTGATGGGTGCCCTTAGTCCCAGCTACTTGGGAGGCTGAGGCAAGAGAATCACTTGAGCACAAGAATTTTAGGTTGCTATGAACAGTGATGCTATGAACAGTGAACATGGCACTTTACTGAGGGCAACAAAGTGAGACTATCTCCAAAAAAAAAAAAATTTTTTTTTCATTTCCTTTGACAAAGAGAGCAAACTTCCATTCAAAAGTTGAATTTGTTTTCATTATGCATGCAAACTTTTGGTCACAAAATGGAAATGTATTGGCTCATGTAATAAGAGTTTCAAGGGTAACGAACTTCAGGCATCGCTGGATCCAGGAGTGTGGCATGGCCATTATGGCTTAGAGTTGTTGTTTCTCAGCTCTGTTTTTCTTGGGTGCTGGCTTAATTCTTGAATGAGCTCTAACCACAAGATAATATCCCCCTTTATCCCTAGAAATTTAGGATGACATCCCGTCAATCAAAGTCCTAAGGTTGATGTTCCTTAGCTCTCAGTGGCCAGGTTGGGCCAATCCCTCACCACTGTGGTCATGGGCATGTGGTGCTCTCCTTCGCCATGTCAGAATAACATGCATACCTATAAATTCCAGGGGAAAAGTTAGGACTACCTTATGCACGTGGCTGGGGTTGAAGAGGGTGGGTCTCTAAAGAAAAATAGGGATGCCGTTCCTGGAGAAGCTGGAACAGGGCCTGCAGTATATAAAGCTCTGGCACCTGGGGTTCAGCATCTGGCTGAGAACACATTTAGAGTGTGGGAGCTTCAGACAAAGTGTTTTCAGCCCATTGATAATGTGATACCTAATAGTAAATCCTTCTTCGTTCTTCTAGAAAAAAGGGATGTGAAGAGGAAGACAATAGAAGGACCCTGAAGTGTGGAGAAGGCTTCCTGGGATCAGGGAGAAGAGGGGATGGGAAAGGGCTGGCAGCAGTGCTCAGGATGTGGTCTGAGGCCCAGTCTCTTTTTGTATAAGCTGCTGTGTTCTTTTGACAACAGGCTGGTGCAAACGGTGTTCAGCAGTGTCATGGTCACAACTCTCAATGCTTTGCCTTGTTTAGCATGATTTTCTCAAGATATTGTGTGTGAGGGATGGTGTGTAACTTCTGGCATTCTGTAAAGGAGTTTTTCTCCTGGGGCTTTTTAATTGGAAGATGCTCTGCACACACATTTGACAAGATCCCGTGAGATAAATAAGTACCTTTGCTCTGGGAAACACTGTCCTGGGAGGTGTCATTAACTTGTTCTGTTCACCAGAGACCCAATGGCATTTAAGCAGCTCTTTTCTTTCCACATTTTCCAGGAAAGGGTTCTGCCCAGAAGCACTGATGCTATTGTGTTAACTTTGTCTTTAATAACTGGATTTAATCAAGGTGTGGATTATTTGGCAGAGGGAGACTAGCTGAGACCTCAAACGAGTTGTGATCTGTTGATACTGGAGCAGGTGATTGTGTAGGCAATGGGAAGCACTTTCTGCCTGGGGCCAGGAGATGAGAAGAGTCACTGTTAGATACAATGTTGAAAAATACAGTTGCTGCTGTTGCGTGTTTTTATTTGGGGAGATGGGGTGAATTCTTAAAACAGGTGCATACTATGTAGCTTGAAAGTACTGGTCCCACACCAAAAGCCTGGAAAGACACCATTGAAAGCACCCAACTATTTTTTTTTTTGAGACACATTTTTACTTCCCTTTATTTAACACAAATTAAAAAGTATGATATGAAATCACGCAGGTGGGAGAGGAAGAGGGGGTGGTGAAATCATACCTCTTGGGTACAACGAACGCTATCTGGATGGCGAGCATGTTTATAACCCTAACTTGAGCTGTACAAAAGCAATCCATATAACCAAAACATTTGAACCCCCGTAAGCATCTGAAATTTTTAAAAAGTCTGATAATACCAAGTATGACTAAGAATGCCTGACTTTTCCCTTAGTACCTTTAGTCCTTTGCTTTTTTTTTTTTTTTTTAATATTAAATCATAGCTGTGTACATCAATGCGATCATGGGGCACCATACACTGGAAAGCACCCAACTAGGTGGTGGTCTTTTCTATTCTTAATGTCACACCAGCCAGTGCTAGGGCTTCTGACAACATAATGAGTTCTGAGAAAATGTATTTTAGAGGGAAAAAAACCTTAGTTCATTTAAAACTAAATAAATAACCAGTTTTTGCTGAAGGCTTACTAAGATTTTATTAAAGGAGTGTTAACCTAGTGTGCAGAATTGTCACCAGGATTAAATGAGGCACTGCATGCTGGGTCCTATTAGCATCACTGTTTTACAAATAAGGAACCTAAGGCACAGGTAAGTAAATGACTTTTCTAGCATTACAGAGCTAGTATAATGGCAGAGTTGGGATTTGAAATAAGCTGTCAGTCTCCAAGGCCCATGCTCGCCATTGTTAATCTATCCTCCAGAATCAAATTCAGCACACTTCACCTTTGCAAGGCATAAGAAGCATATCACCTGTCACCTGATTGCAGGAATTTCTGATGGAGACACTGTCATCCACCCTCACTACTTGAATTGCTCAGTGAAGGGATAGCTCACTATCTCTAAAGGAAACATTTAGATGCTGGTGAACTTTAAGGATTAAGTATCTTCCTATACTGAGCTCAGACTACCCTCATTATAGTTTCCATCCTTGATAATAGCTACAGTGGCCCTACACTGAGCAAGTATTATCTTATTATCTTGTTTAATCTTCACAACACATTTATCTTACCTACAAATACAGAGAAGAGACTCAGAGAGGTGAAGTAACTTGCCCAATGTCACACAGCCATCAGGATTAGAATCCCAATCATCCTGATAAGCAACAATGTCTCCCAGGGGGCAGATCTTTGCCTTCAGAGCACTTCATTTTATTAAAACTGCCATTCAGCTTTTTTCTTCTTTTTTTGAGACAGAGGCTTACTCCATCGCCCCAGCTAGAGTGCAGTGTAGAGCTCCCAGCAACCTTAGATGCCGGGGCTCAAGTGATCTTCCTGCCTCAGCTTCCTGAGTAGCTGGGACCACAGGTACCCGCCCCCAAAACTGGCTAATTTTCTTCTATTTCCTAGTAAAGATGGGGTTCTGCCCTTGGTGAGGCTGGTCTTAAATTCCTGAACTCAAGTTATTCTCCCACCTTGGCCTACCAGAATGCTGGTATTACAATGTGTGAACCATGCCCAGCCTTGCAATTCAGTTTATTTACTGAGTCACTATTGTGGTGGTGTTAGGGGGGGGAGGCCCTGGACCAGGCTTTGGGGACATGCAAAGATATATTTGGGGCGGTAAGTGCTTGCCAGGAGTTCCTATCTGAAAAGAGACAACAAATGAGGATGGCTGGGCCTTCACCCAGGACTCAGGTGAGTGCATGAAAGGGCACCGTCACTCGCTACCTCCATTCAGGGTCTCCACAGGTTGAACACAGATGTGAACATCATCAGTGTGTTCCTCTGTCCACAGTCTTTTTTTTATCAGAATGCTGCCTCTTTGGAAGAAGGAGCTCTCCCCCAGCACAGCTCTGGCCTCCTTGCTGAGCCTGAGAAAGGAAGGAATGCACAGGCCAAGGCAAGTACTGATTCCGGTAACCGCCTCGGGTCCTGGGGAGAGCTGCCAGGAGCTCACAGTGGAAGATAGTTATCATTACTTTTCTACAATACTATACTGTGTTCTTCAAAGAGAAAGTTGGTGAAATCTCCTGATGTCCTCAAATAGGGTTAGTCACTTGGCTTTCTGTGCCCAACCCTGTTACCTGATTTATTTAAGCAGCATTGTGTTTTTACACTGTGTTTACACACCGTTCTCCCTCACTAGAACACCAGCTCCCAGGGTACTACGTCTTTCATTATAAATGTCTCCCACATTTGCAACAACAACACTGGGAAGTGGCTTACTAGAGCACTGAGTACATGCTAATGTACTGTGCATTTCACTTATTTTGTTCATTGCCTTTCTCTCCCTCAACTGAAATACAAGCTTCTTGAGTACAGAGATTTTTATGTATTTTGTACACAAATGTATTATCAGCACCTAGGACAGTGCCCGGCATAGTATATAGGTGCTCAGTAAATATTTGTTAGATGAATGACCATCCCTGAGACGGGAGGTGAGGTGGAAGGACCAAGCTCAGGAAGTGGGCTGGCTGACTAAGTTGTAAACAGCCCAGCTGGGGAATAGCAAGTGTCCCCTGTAATGGTGGGTTAACATGTGAATCATCCTCATTCTTATTATTATTATTGAGACAGAATCTCACTCTGTTATCCATGCTACAGTGCAGTGGCATCATCATAGATCACTGGAACCTCATACTTCTAGGCTTACAAGTGATCTCCCTATATCAGCCTCATAAATAGCTGGGACTATAGGTGCCCACCATCATGGTAGGTGAATTTTTTTCTATTTTTACTAGAAACGGAGTCTTATTCTTGCTGAGGCTGGTCTCGAATTCCTGACCTCAAGCAATTCTTCTTCAAGTTCTAGGATTACAGATGTGGGCTCTCATTGTAATATATATGTATATATATATTTTAAGACTGTCTCACTTTGTTACCCTGAATACAGTGCCATGGCATCAGCCTGCCTCTCAGCAACCTCAGACTCCTGGGCTTAAGTGACCCCTTGCCTCAGCCTTCGTCGTAGCTGGGGCTACAGGCACCCACCACAATGCCTGGCTTATTTTCCTGTTTTTGGTAGAGATGGGGTCTCTCTCTTGCTCGGGCTTGTCTCAAATTTCTGAGCTCAAGTGATTCTCCTCCTTGGCCTCCCAGAGTCCTGGGATTATAGGCGTGAGCCACTGTGCATGGCCTTCCTCATTATAATTTTTAAAATGCTATCTGCGTAACATTGACCTCTCTTTTAAACAATGATCTACTATTTTGATAAGCCAATGGATCAGAAAATATATCATAAAAGCAATATTGAAAAAATTTAAATACCACTTATTTAGAACAGAGAAGCTTCATTGAATATGTTAGGATGTTAGAAGAGACTCCTCCTCCTTTCTTGGAGTTTCAATAGAGAACCAAAAGACTAAAAACACCCAAACCAAAAAACTAAAAACACCCTCACATCCTAGAGAGATGCTAGACTACCTGTGCCTCACTTGCTAAGAGGTTGTCCTGACACTAGGTCATGATAGGCCTCCAGCCCATAGAAGAGCAGGTTGAAGCCATCAGTAGGAAGGACTGTTTGGGAAGGGATTATAGGTGTGCTGATCTTCACCTCTCCTATCTTAACTCATCCTGTGGAACTTTCCTCTGACCTTAAGCCATGTGAGGGAGGGTTTCCAGAAAATCAATCAGACAGATCTATGTGTGTTTCCTGAAATTTTGAGGACCCAGCAAATCTCAAGACATAAACCAGAAAGCTGTTGGATATGGCTGAACAAAACACAAAAAGGTCTGCACTGACATACCAGCGACTGACACACTGGTGACTGGCACACTAAAGAGTGCACTTTTGCCAATGAGTGGTATGTTCTTGTGTACTAGACAAAGGTCTCAGGAGGGGCCAGTTGGGGTCTCATTAAAAGGAACTCATCCCAAGACGACTACCTGCAGTGATGATGTGGCCGGCTGGCTGAGGTGCCTGCTGTAGAAAGGACGCCTCCAGCAAAAGGTCTCCAAGCTACCAAAGTGCCTCAGGAAAAAAGGGGCAGCAGCTGTGTCTCTGCCACATTAGGACACCCCAGAGCCTGGTACAACCATCCTATTCCTTACATTTCCTTCCTGATTCCTTCCTTCTTTCTGATCTGAGAGGGACTGAGAGCAGATTCCAGCTAGAGGGAGCAGACGGACAATGACAATGACAATGAGCAAGGAGGGAAAAGCAGTCATGTTGCCCTCTGTTGCATCCCCAGCTCTAGGGCTGAGGAAAGATCCTCAGTGCATGAGTTTGGGGCTTGATTATGTACTGGGTTAGGGTGGCCTGGCCTTGTGTCACCTCAGAAAGACTGGAGAAGCTGAGATATGACTTTGATACCCCCTTGAATTGTAGCCTCACTGGACTAGTGTTCCTTGGTACAAGCTGACCCTGCAGCAGGGACACTCTGCTCCCGCATCAGCCTGACCATGCCCTAGTCATCCTTCAAGACAGCTCAAGAGACATTTCTTCCACCTCAGCTGCCTTTGGTCCCATGTGCTGAAGAAGGCACCATCGTCTGTATTTCAGTGGCACCTCACTCATCTGGTGGAGAAGGTCCACTGCCCATAGCATCTCTCTTCTCTTCTCCCGTAATAGAGAGGCAGCTGGACACTGCCTAGCCCATGCTGTAGTCAGATGTGTTTGTGTGACTCAGCTCATGCCAGTGTCATGTCAGAGGTGTGCTTGCTTCCACTACTGGGCCTTAAAGTGTCCCACCACACACTTTCAAAATCTTTTCCCCTCCTGCAAGTGGGGGCACAGATGCATTGCCACACAGTTTCAGGTGCAGATGAGGAGCACTGCTGGGCCTTGGAGAATAACAAAATGGAAGGAAGCTTGTCATGAATGATAGTGGAGGGCAGAACTTTCTTTCCTTGAGACTGATTATGTGAAAGAGGAATACACTGTTGCTTAAGTATATTGGTTCTCCTTTTGAGATATTTAGACCTATACTGTAACTAATTCAAGTCATGGTTCTAAAAAGTACTCACAACTATCTGTTTACCTGTCTTCTCCAGGAGACTCCAAGTTCTCTGAAGACTGGAACCGACTGAGTTTGTTTCCCTAGAATTTAACGCAGTGCCTGTAAACAGCAGGTGATCAACATGTGCATACAAAATGGAAGAGGGCAGTTGGATTATAAAAACAACAACAAAGTCTGTGCCCTGTGAAATATCCAGTTTGGACGAGTTCTTTCTCTGACCACAGCTAAGTAGCTGCCATGTTTGGCTGCCATGGCTTTGGGTGAATAAAGGACTCCTTCAGTTCCGCTTTGTAAATCTGGCATGACTCCTCTCATCACCAATGGGAAAGGGACTTCTGTGATATGTAGCTCATATTCCTAGACAGATGTGGCTGTGCCCAGCCAATCACAGGCAGCCCATCTCAACAGGTGGCAGGGGAATGCCCCAGACAAAGGAAACAGGGAGAGTGGAGGCTAGGAGGTGAGACAATAGCTGAGGAAGGGAAGAGAGCTAAGAAAATCTTGGATGCAGAAGGACCACAGGTTGCTCAAGTTGTCCTTGGGACCTTTTCATGAATTTTGAAGCATTTTTTTTCTTAGAGAATTGGTAAGTTATTAATGGATTTCAAGCAGGAGAGGATCAGATTTCCATTTTGAAGAGGTCACTCTGGCTGGGATACAGAGAAGCATTGGAGGGGGACATGAGTGATTCTAGGGGATGCTTTAGGGGGTTATAGTAGTCCTTAAGGCCAGTGATGGCATTGGCTTGGGCTAGGGAGAGGGTAATAAGGATGGAGAAATGATAGGAAAGATAGTTTGTAGGTAGAGCAAAGCTTCTTGGCCATAGTTTTAAAAAGCAGCTGCTTCTTGGTTGAACCATACGAAATTGTCAATGTTTGGCCATTTTTGATCCATAAAATGGCAATTTCTCATGATTCAAGAATTTCTCTGATGCTCTATGACAATTATGTTGCTGCCAAACAACATCAGTGCCCACCCACAGTGGCTTCCCACCTACATCAGTGCCTGTGAAGAAGCATAACCCAGGAAGCTTTCAGGTATAAGCAAGAGCAAATCTAATTTAAAACAATTTAGCATTAAGTGGTATTTGTAGGCATGTGAAATTGAAAGGCCTGAAGTAGGGAGGACTTCAGGTACAGTTTGCTCAGGGACTTGGTTTCACTTCTCTGGCATTCTCTCCATTCTGACCACCTATGAGACGCTGCATCATAATTGGTTGGCTCCCCTCAAGGCAGGAAGAGGCTGCTGGCAGCTCCCAGGGCAACATGCCCCCTTATCCAGATGGGGGAAAGAGATGCTCTCACAAACACTCAAAGAGAAGCCCCAAGCACCTCTCTGGTTGGACATTAGGTCATACGTCCATTCTTCAACCACAAAGGCAAGGGCAATGAGATAACCCCGATGGGTGCTTCCCTGGATCTGGCTGAGGTCAAGTCTATGTGAGTAGCCCGACTGCATAGCTGCAAGGCCATGGTGTGTAGGGACCAGGGTTGTGGAGACAACTACATGTCCAGCTCAACAGGGACTGAATCAAACTTCTTCCTGAAGCAGGTCTCTTCTGATCCAGTAATATCAAGGAAGAATCTCCAGGGTCGTCTTTTGAAATGGCTTGTCATGCTGGAGCTGCCTGCAGAGAAAGAGCAAGTTCACTCATCTGTGGTGTGTAGCTCTGAGGATGTGCAGCGGGACAGGTTTATAAGAAGACTCTTTCCTCCCAGACTACATCAGAAGTTGAGCAGCTCTTCCCCTGAAAGCTCACAGAGTTACAAATGAAGGGCCTCACATGAGGTCCAAAGTGTTCCTCATGGTTCACAGATGGCCAGTTTTAGCCTGGTGCTGCTGGCCACAGGGCACATGCTCTTGGGTCCTGGGACTCTGCCACTCAGATGCTGAGGTGGCAGCAGGGAAGATTCCAACTTTATTTCATTGGCACAGAATAACTTTGGGTAGTAATCCATTTCAGATAATTGCATTAAGATGGGTCCTCAAATGCCACCTCCTTTCTATCTCTTTGAAATACAGGACAGATACAAGATTAGAGGAAAGCTGAGTGCTGCCTGCAAAGAGCTTGTAAAAAGTTTCCTTCATTATAAATACAAAAAGGAAATTATGCTAGAAACCAGCTTTATGTTGAAGTCTTAACTCTTCTAAGAATGATTTCCTTGTAAAGAACTCCCATTCAAGCCAGATGCAGTGGCTCACACCTGTAATCCTAGCACTCTGGGAGACCAAGATGGGTGTATTGCTTGAGCTCATGAGTTTGAGACCAGCTTGAGCAAAAGCAAGACCCTGTCTCTACTAAAAACACAACAAGGCAATTGATGTTCAGAAAGGTATAGTAGGTCGCACAAGTTGGAGAGCTAAGCCCAGGATTGTATTCCTACCTCACACTGGAAGGGAACTCTTGCCTTATTGGCCTTGGTTACAGGAAGAGTGATTTGGATGTATATGTGAGTCAATTATTTGCAAGGGCTGCAGGGAACTGTGATCTCTTATACAATCTGGTTACATAATCCTTTCCTCTAATAATCTTTCTTTGAATACTTGCAGGTTGGATACTTAAATGCTTAAAGTGCTTAAGGGAAAAGCAGGCCTGGAGGTACAGAGGGAACTGTTTATTGTTGCCACACCTACCAACTGACAGTTTTGTGGCAGTGCACCTGTCCAGACTGGGGAGACAGGAAAACACATGAAACAGGGAAATGAGAGGAAGGTGAAGCTCGACATTGCTCTTCTTCTTTGGTCAGACAGACCCAGTAGCAGAGGGAGATGCTGACTGTGAGGAGAGCAGGGAGAGAACTTGTCCTCTGCATTCAGAAACTTCTGTTCCCCCTGTTGGGTTAACTCCTGGGGGTGAGTAAGGTGAAGAGGGTAAGGGCTTTGAGCCAGCTAGATTAGGTTGGAATCCTGGCTCCATCTAGATCACAGATTGACTTCAGTAGTTCAGAAAAATTCCTCCTTACCTCAAATACTGACTTTGAAACTGCTTCTAGCTCTATAATTTCAGCATTTCACTTTCTAGAAAGCTGACTGAAAGGGAACCTTTCTGGTTGCTCTCAGAAGTGTTAAATTTTATATGTGGGAAGGCAAGATGATGGAAATTTGAGTCAGCAAAAATCCAGCAAAAGCAGGAGAAAAAAGTAGCATTTAAACTCTTAGTCTGTTTTGTGTGCAATGAAAGGATACCTGACACTGGGTTATTTATAAGAAAAGTAGTTTATTTAGTTCACAGTTCTGAAGGCTGAGAAGTTTAAGGGCACAGGTCTGGCTCCTTGCAAGGACTTGTGTGCTGCTTCACACATTGTGAGGAAGGTCAAGGGCAAGTGGACATGGGCTGAGAGGGGGGACTGAGGGCTTTATAAATTGACTTTGTGACAGCCCTCTCTGATGAGAACCGATCCATTTCTATGAGAGCTACTTCACATTCACCAGTCTGAGAACTCACTACCTCAAGAATAGCACCAAACTATTCATGAGAGGTCCTCACTCAGGACCCACACATCTCCCATGAGGTCCCGCCTCCCCACACTGTCACATAAGGGATTAAATTTCAACATTCATTTTCATTTTGGTAGCAACAAACCATATCCAAGCCTAACTTGTTCCAGCACCAACTAAAAAGTTCAAAGTCAAAGTCTAATCAGAGACTCAAGAGAAGTTCCTTCTAGTTATGAGCTTAGAAAATAAAAAAGTTACTTCTTTTAAAATTTCAGATTATTATGGGGATACATACGTTTTGGCTACATATTTGCTTTTGTATGGTTGAAGTCAGAATTATAGGTGTGTTCGGGAAGTGTGCAATATAACCATGCAATGTACCTGTTGGATGGGAATTTACCCATCCCCTTCCCTCCCCCCAACTTGAATTTCATTGAGTTTTGCTTCCCTGTGAGCATATAGATGTTATACTGAGTACAAATGATGTTTGTTTTCCATTCTGTGACACCTCACTTAGGAGAACAGTCTCTAGTTCCATCCAGATTGTTAGGAAAGATACTAGATCTCTATCTTTTTTGTAGCTGGACAGTACTCCATGGTGTACGTATGCCACAGTTTATTAATCCATTTACGCATTAAAGGACAATGGGGTTTTTCCATATCTTTGCAATTGTGAATTCTGCTGGTATAAACATTCGAGTGCAAGTGTCTTTATGGTAAAATATTTTTTTTACTTTTAGATGCAATGGTTGTATAGGCATTGGGTAAACATTCTCATTATAAAAGGGAGAGACCTGCTGAAGAAAAAAGATAACAGATCCCAAGTAGAATCCAAAACCCAGCAGGGTAAACACTAAATCTTAAAGCTTCAAAATAATCTTGTACTTCATGTGCCACATCCTGGGCATGCTGGGTCAGGAGCTGGGCCCCAAGGCCTCAAGTGGCCCTGCCTGTATGGCTTTTCTGGGTGCAGTCTTCAGCTACTCCAGAGGCTGGAGTCTGGTGCCAAAGCACTTCCAGGCAGGAGGCACTGCCATTGGCTCCACAGTGGGTCAGGGTGTCAGTCCCACTTGTGACACTCTTCTGGGCCTTGCCCCTATGGGGACTGTGTAGCAGCTCTGAACCCACACTTATACTGGTACTGCTCTAGCAGGGGCTCTCTACTGTGGCTCTGTTTCTATGACAAGTCTGCCTGGGCCCCCAAGCTTTTGATGAGATCCTTTGAAAGCTAGGTGGAGGCTGCTAAGCCTCCACAGCTCTTGCATTCCACAGAATTAGCACTGTGTGATGCTGCCAAAGTTGGCAATAGTACCTTCCAGAGTTGTGGCTCTGACCACAAACCATATCCACGTGGATGGGAGTGGCCTGCAGAGGGTCTAGTTAAATGGCTGGTGAGAGAGCTGAACAGTTGGCAGCAAGGATACCATCTCTCAAGAATATTAGTATTAATATATACAGAAGTAGCACTATAGCTGCACCCCTCCACCTCAAAACATATTTGTACACAAAATGTACATATGGGTTTAGTTACTGAATGATGGAACTGTCATCGGTAGATTGAGAGTAGCTAACACCACCAGGTAAGCACTTTATATACGTTCTCTCCTTTAACCACAACCCTGTGAGGGTTACAACTCTACCCTTGTTGTATAGGTAATAAAACAGGTACAGAGAAGACAGATAAGTTCCCAAGAGCCACACAACTTGTAAGTGGCAGGACAGGGATGAATGAGTGGAGAAAGCAGTAGTTTGCATGCGAGCCAGCGGTGGTGACAGGGGAAGCTGACTGCTCCACTGGGTAGCCTTCATCTCCTCCAGGAATATGAAAGGTGATGAAGGACAAGAAAATTGGCTGGATTCCACTCTGGGCTCAGTGGGACATGGAAAAGAAGGGGCTACAGAAATTTATGTACTCCAGTTCTATGGCTGTGTATGATTTTAGCTAGGTCTGAGTCTCCCTAAATTGGCACTTCTCCCTAAGGAGATGAACTCTGGAGTTGCCAGGCCTCAGAGGGCCTGGATCCCCTTCCACCACTGGACTCAGCTATGTGGATTGGATCTTTGAGAAACTTCAAGGAGTTGTTTATATTTTGACACAGCTCCAGCCACCAAGGCATTTCTTGGGCCTGGCCCAAGGACTAGCAAGGGTTTCAATGTGGCCAGAATTAAAAGCTGAGCTAGCCCAGCAGAAGTCAGAATAGAAAGCAATATCTCACCTCCACCACCAAGTGAGTTCTCCCCCAGCCCTGTCAGATGACCACATAGCTGACTTGTTTTCCTAGCTCAGTGAGAAGTCCAGCCTAGCAATGCCCCGTGGTTTCAGTCTGCTGAGTGCCACCTAGATGGACAGAATTGGGTTGGTCTGAGCCAGGATATTGGGCCAGGACAGCAGGGTGAGTGCAAATCTTGCTGGTTATGCAGTTTTAGGTCCAGAGATTAACCCTGTAACCCTTAGTTAGAGGGAGAGTCACACTTATCTCACAGAGATTATAAGAACACAAATTGTGGTATAATAATCTGTCTTAGCCATATAAGTGCTGTCACTAGATCAGATCAACTTCCAGGGCAGACTAAGGCCTGTACACTAACTCAGGAAACACAGACTCCTAGAAAGTTAATATGCAGGGGAATGCTAGTGGCTGCTCAGCCCAATGTTCTCATTTTACATAAGAGAAAATTGAGGCCTGGCAAGTTTATGAGGCTTATTAGACCAGTCTAGAGCTGGAACCCCACGTCCTGTGCCTCTCTTCTCCGGGCTGCAGTTTTATATCAGCACTAGTGCCTTCAGCGGGACTGTTCACTCAGGCTTTAGAAGGGGTGCTTGTTCTGTGGTGGTATCCCCAACACTGGGGCTTCTCATCTCTCTACACCCTCAATAAATGTTCATTCAACTGAATCAGTAACTCAGGATGCCCCTAAGGAGATGCAAAGCTGTCAGGACTGAACAAAGCCAAGCCTTCAGCCTGGCCTTCCCTCTTTCTCACTCTTCCCTTCTGATGGAAGTCTACTGTCAGGTCCGTGCTCAGGATGCACAAGCTTGTCAGCTCCAGGTGAGAGAGCAGGTGTTCCAGGACGGGCAGCGGTCCACATACCAGGAGTACAGAATATTGCAAGGCTGGTGATGAAGGACAAGCTCTGGCTCTGTGGCAGCCCAGCTGGCTGATGGTCACCAAGTCACTCACTTTCTCTAAGCATTATTTTCTAACTTGCAAAGGGGCAAAAAGTCCTGGCTTTGCTTACTTTATGGGAGGGGGAAGCCATCAGGATTGAGTGAGTTTTCTCATTCCCTCCAACATAACCAGTATGATTGGCAGCCAGCACATAGTGGAGACAAAGCCGGACTCAGGAGCCAAGCTTCCCGGGTTCAAATCCAGATCTTGGGTTTACCTACGAGCTGCACAGCATGGGTATGTTACTATCTTGTACCTCATTTTCCTCATCTGTCATCATAAAATGGGAATATGTTATTTATTTCATAAAGATATATCCACCTGGAACCTGTGAATATGCCCTTATTTGGAAAAAGGGTCTTTGCAGATGTAATTAATTTAAGGATCTTGAGATGAAATAGTCCCAGATTACTTGAGAAGGCCTTACATCCAATGAAAAGTGTCCTTATATAGAGGGAAGAATGACACAGACATACAGAGGAGAAGGCCATGTGAGGATGGAGGCAGAGGCTGGAGCTCTGCCCTCCAAAGCAAGAGACATTTAGAGGCACCGGAAGCTGGAAGAGGCAAGGAAGGAGCCTGCTAGAGCCTGTGGGAGGCTGCAGCTCCATCCACAGCTTGGTTTTGGCCTCCAGAGCCATGAGAGAGTAATACCTGCTGTTTTCAGCCACCTAGTGTGTGGCTGTTATGGAACCCTGAGAAGCTAATACCAGTGTCCACCCACACTGAGAAAGATGGTCAGCCTCCTGCACCCCATTGTGCAGACATTAAAAGCCTATTCCCCACCAGCAGGGAAATGCCGAAAAAGGATAAAACATGCCCTGTCAGTCACAAAGTGCTCTACATAGAAATGTCTATCATTATCTGTTATGATGATTGATTTCATAGAATCTGACTCTTAAAGTCAGGCTGTGCATTTCCCAAATTCAGTCAGTTCTCAAAATTAGCTTTTACTTCAGCTGTTTGTGCCAGGCACTGGTCTCTTTGCGTTATTTCATATGACCTCACAGCCACCAAGAGACAGATGTTACTAAGACCTCTGTGGCAGGGATGGTGGTTTTCCTGTGCAGGGAAGTCAGACAAATTGCCCCAGTTCTACAGTGGTTAAGTGCAGACACCAGCTATCACTGGGCATTCATACTTACCCACCTGATCATTTGACCACAGAGCTTTGCCTGTTAGTTAGCAAGAGGTGAGTTATGTCTGGGCCACAGACATAGGTGTAAGCACAGGGCAAACTATGCCATGGACAGCGAAAAAGATGAAATATGTAAACAAAATATAATGTGATTATCCAAGTTCTTTGTGGGTAAAAGATAAGAAATGAGTCTGGATGTTGGCTGGATGCTAGGTAAGGGAATGCTAGGGGCCGAGGAGGGCCACAGAGAGCTTTCAGGCAGGGTTTTGCAGAGAGCATCTTGGCTACAGGGCACCACACAGGGCTTCATGGAGAGCAGGGGGAGGACACAGAAGGAACCTCCTCTGACTCCACTTGACTTGGCCTGTGAGGATGGCTAGGGCACAGCTGCTGCCTGGCTGTCTCTTCCCCAGCCTGGTTGCCTCATAGGTATCTCACTCTGACCCTGGGCAACACACCATCCCTTCCTTCTGGGTTCCTCCTGGCCTCTCAGCAAGTTTTTCATAGGCCAACTTTTCTTATAGCTGGTCTCTGAATGCAAGTCTTTTCTTTCTACCCTGTCTCTCAGCTGGTGTTCTCCTCCTAACTCCCTTCACAGTGTCTTCACCCTGGACCAAACTAGTGTTCTGTCCAGGCCCAATTTCCTATTCTCTTCTTCAGTCTCCTTCTCCCTGGAAACCTGCTCTCAGCTGTGCAGCTGAATTCACACAGCTGTGGCATGACCTATCACCTGTTACTTTTCCTGCCGGCCACCAAGAGCATGAACACATGTATCCATTTCCTCCACTTGCCAAGGTCTTATCTTTTTCTTGCATCATTCTGACCCCTGACTTTTAGAAGATGCTTGATATTTGGTGAATGAATGAATAGATGAATGAAGAAATAGTTTCTGCCTTTGACAAGCTCATCCACTTGATAGCTGGGCAAGTTGGTATGATAGTGTCTTTCTCATGTGATGTCATCGGGGAATAAAAATTCTAGATAAATAAATTTCCCAGATAAATGAAACTTATTCCTTTAAATATGAAACTACATTTCTTAGACATTTTCGACGAGAAAATTTAACGTTTTTTCTTTCTTGTCTTCTTATATCACTTAGGTTTCTTTGTGTTGAAAGTAAGGGAAGACCCAATTGAAACTGGCTTCAATAATAGAATTTTCTCATCTGAAAACTACAGGTTCCCACTTAGGGTTGTGATTTATTGCAGAGCTCATACAATGTGATCAGGATATAGTTTTCTTTCTTTTTTCTTCCTTCCATTTCTAGCCTTTCCTTCTTAAATATTTGCTTTGCACTCAGGTAGGTTCCTGAAGTACAGGATGGTGCCAGCTGCTCCCAGGGTCTGCATTTCTTATTCATATCCAGCAGGATGAGAAAAGTGTCTCTGTCACTTTCAATAAAAGAGGGCAGCTTGTTTCCCCTGTGGACGCAGAAGCCAGCTCTGATTGGGCCACACACCCATCTCTGAGCCAGTCTGCAGTAGGAAGCTGGATGCGGTGATTTCTTCTGGCCAGTCACATCTGCTCCTGGGGTGGTGTCACACACTCATCAGGGCTGAGCACAGGAAGGCAGGAGCAGGAGAGGACATGGATGCTGGGAGCAGCCAGTCAGCATCTGTAGCTCCATCCCATTCTCCTTTCCTCTCTCTCTCTCCTCCTTTCCCTTTCTGCCCTGTGACAAGTGCTGTGTTAGGAGCAGAGACTACAAACATGGAAATATATCCCTGTCTTCAAAGTCCTGCTGTGCTAGCTGGGGAGTGGCATGTGAAAGCAGTGATGATAGCAATGGCAGAGAGATGGGGACACAGAGGACACATGGACAGGAGTATTAGCCTAGGCAAGACAAAGAAGGCTTTCCAGAATTTTTACTGCTTTGGCCTATTTTGTAGGCTGAGTAGGAAGTCACCAAATAGCCCTCAAAGAGGAGAAGTGGCTTTCCTATCAGAGGGAAGATAAAATGCTATAATGAAAATAGGTATGAAAGACAAAGGTGAACTCTGTCAGGGGATTCTGTATGACAGGAAGAGAGGTGACATGGTGCGTGGACAAGAATGGAAGGAGCTAAGATGGACTGGGTGTTTGTCACCACTCTCCTGGGCACTGTATCTCCTTATCTAATTCATACAAGACCCCAATGTGTTATGTGGAAGAATAAACTTATTCACTGCTGTCTCTTCCCTTTTGTGCACTCAGCATCATTCTCCAGCCCCCCTCTCCCATCTCTATGAATAGAAAAGATAAAAATGGCAGAAACAGATTTTTCAGAGAACAGCAATGAGAACAGAAATAAAACAGTCCCTGGACAGGCTGTTCTCTGTGACAAGAGATGAAACGTCAGGCACTATGTGATGAGGGTAAAAGGGGTGCATATATGACCTGATGGAGCAGGAAAAGCTGGTGAGAAGGTTCTACTAAGGGGGAAGGGCAAGAGATTTCCAGGAGTGAAGCACTGGAGGAAGGGAGAGATTGCATCATTTCTCCAAATGGAATTTTTGGGCTGATATAACTCATCTATTGGAATATAACTAATTACTGCAAAAAAAAAAAAAAGAAAAAAAAGTGGCCTAAAACAAACACTTACCTCCCCCATTTCAGTGGGCCAAGAACTTGTACGTATCTCCCCTCTTCTCCTTTCTTCTCTATCTCCCACTTGCCCTCTCTGCTCTGTGCCAAGTGTTGTGCTGCTGGATGGTGTAGGCTCAGGATCCGTCGTAAGTTTGCAGTCAAGGTGTTGGCCCAACTCAGCTAGGCCATAATGGCCATTCATAAGGCCATAGGCAAGATGCGGCAGTACCTCAGCCTATGAACGCCCCACTGAGCATCCGTATGGCATGCCAACTCAATTTTCCCAGAGCCTGTAATCCAAGAGATGGCAAGGTAGATGCTGCAAAGGGGTTTGGTAAACTCCCTCCTAATGGGTACAATGTAGGGTATATGGCACACCCCTGGGTGAAAGGCTCAATTACAACTCAGACTTTATCTTACAAATGCAAACAAAAGTAACCTAATAGGATGTACCTTCATATTAATCTGAAAAAGGTCATCTTGTTAGAGAAGCTGTCTCTGGCTGCCATGTACAAAGCAGCTCCCATTATTCTAGGTCCCTTTAGCCTGCTTTGCTTTTGTCCATAGCACTTATCATCACCTAGTTTATTACATATTTGCTTTTTGATTGATTTGCTGTTTCCCCTCACACACACCATTAGAACATAAGCAGAGACTATATCTATCCACCAGTGAGTCTCAATGCTAGGATAGTGCCAGTATACAGTGGCATCCAAGCCATGTTTACTGAAAAATACATGGGCATTTGTATTGGTTTAAGGAAAATATGGCAAATTCTTGATATTTGTAATTTTAAAAGCTATTCTGAAAAGCCAAATGCAAATAAACAAATGCATTAAAAAATAAAGATAGGCACTGCCATGTCAGAGAGAGCACAGTCATTTCAGAAATATCCCATAGGTGCACAGATCAGCCTTCTTTGGTGTAGGAGGGGCCTGTACTGGGCATGAATACCAGAAAGGAAGGGAGAATTAATGGGTGCCATCTGGGAGACCAGCTGTCATAGGCACCCTTAAACATATGAGGAAGACAGGAAGAAGGATAAAAAACAATCCCACTCTAGGCCACATTCTTTAAATGCTTTGCTACTCAGGAAATAAACAATTTTGAGCCCTGCTTTTATGTGCTAATTTTGAAACCCATTTTACAGATGGAAAATGTTACTCTTTGTCAACAACCCATTAAGAATGGGCTGATCTCAGTCCATCCAAATCCAAAACCCATGTTGCTTCCACAGGGTGAAAGTAAAGTTATGGAAACTCACTGATAAGGCACTGCAGAGCCATGGTCACCTGCCAGATGGACTGTAGAGAAGGCCAGGAGCCCAGCAAGATCTTGCCCTCTAGTTCAGACTTATTTATTGCTCTATCGTGTATTATTGCTTCTAAATTTCCCTCTTTTTCTCATTGTTTGTATTTATTTATTTGATGAATATTTTAGAAGCATAACAGCATAAATGCTTCAAGGGAAAGGATTATTTCTTTTCTTTTTTTCTTTAGAGATGCAGTCTTACCTTGTCACTTTTGGTAGAGTGCCATGATGTCATAGCTCACAGCAACCTCCAGCTCTTGGGCTTAGGCAATTCTCTTGCCTCAGCTTCCCAAGTAGCTGGGACTACAGGCATCTGCCACAATGCCTGGCTATTTTTTGTTGCAGTTTGGCTGGGGCCGGGTTCGAACCTGCCACCCTCGGTACATGGGGCCGGCGCCCTACTCACTGAGTCACAGGCGCCACCAGGAAAGGATTATTTCTTATTCATGTTGCTATTCCCACTTAAAAACAGTGTCTTGAGCTTAGGTAATCCATATATACTAGTTTTCTGATTGCTTTAATTTTATGAGTAATGGCTTATTACCTTGGATAGTGTACCAGTCAGATCCTGTGAAGATGGTGCTAAAAGTGAGGGTGAGAGCAGGATAGAAAAGCCACTCTGGTGCTCATTTTTCCCAGAATTGTATTAACTTCAGTTGTGTCTCTCCCACCAGACTATAAGCGTCTCATTCATCTTTGGGTCTCAAAGATTCACAGCATTTGTGGAACTGAGAGAACATAGAATAAAAACCCACTCCAGGTGACCATCTGGGGGTTTACAGTTTAAACTGCAGTTTTCACACATGTGATCTCATTTGACCCTCACAGAACTGAGGACTATAGGTGTTATCATTATCCCAATTTTATAGCTGAAGGAAATGAGGTTAGCCCAAAGTCACATAGCTATTAAGAGGTAAAACCTAGGACTCAGATATAAATACCATGGCTGAAATCCCAACATCTAACAACATGGTTACTAAGAATCCTCTGGTTCTAGTATTTGATACAAATATATTGATTTTATCATGTTTTCAACCCCCCCCCCCATTCCTATGTTTCTTGGTGATTGTTTCCTTTTTTTTTCTTTTTCTCTTTTTTTTTTTTTTTTTTTTTTTATTAAGAGACAAAGTCTTGGGTGGTGCCTCTAACTCAGTGGGTAGGGCGCCGGTCCCATATACCAAGGGTGGCGGGTTTGAACCTGGCCCCACAACAAAAAACTGCAACAAAAAATAGCCAGGCATTGTGGCGGGTGCCTGTAGTCCCAGCTATTCAGGAGGCTGAGGTAAGAGAATTGCCTAAGCCCAGGGGTTGGAGGTTGCCGTGAGCTGTAACTCCTAAGAACTCTACTGAGGGTGATAAAGTGAGACTCTGTCTCAAAAAAAAGAAAAAAAAAAGAGAGAGTCTCACTTTGTCACCCTTGGTAGAGTGCTTTGGCATCATAGCTCACAGTAATCTCAAACTCATGGGCCTAAGCAACTCTCTTGCCTCAGTCTCCCAAGTAGCTGGGACTATAGGCGCCTGGCTATTTCTTTGCTATAGTTGTCATTGTTGTTTAGCAAGCCTGGGCTGGGTTCAACCCTACCAGCCCTGGTGTATGTAGCACCCTAAAAACTGAGCTACAGGCACCGAGCCTCTTGGTGATCATTTTCATCTTCCTCCCAATTTTACCTTTGTGTCATCATATGGCCAAAAAGATATTTCACTTTTAAAAAGCAACTTCATAGGGTGTCTTTTTATCTGTCAAATACACATTTCATTTGCAATCAGGGAGAGTGGAAAGGAATGAGGAATTTCACAGTAAAAAGAGGAAGGCTCATAAGGGCTGTCTGGCTAGTCTTTAACGAGAAGCAGCAGATTCTGCTGTTGAAGCCATCTGACATGGGGTCTGAGACTCTGACTGAGATTTCCCTTGTAACTCTAGTCACAGGCAGCCTGGGGCACCTGCAGGAATGACCCTTAGTTGTTGAAATGTCAGGAATGCCTTTTATTTCTTTTACTGCCTACGCTGTGCCTTTGGTAGCCTTGGTACTGTTTTCATAAATCCTGACTGAGATGTCCCCCCTGCTGGAGTTGCCCCCTAAAGAACCAAAAACTTTTAGAGGTGCCTCTTTTTAAGAATAACACCAAACATGACAAACATACTATTATTTACTGATTACCCTACAATGCATCAGGCAGATAGTAAACATTCATTTTTTAAATTAATTGACTTAGTTTTTACTTACTCATTTAATTTTTAGAGACAGGATCTCGTTCTCACCCAGGTTGAAGTGCAGTGGTGTGATCATAGCTCACAGCAACCTCAAACTCCTGGGCAGAAGCAATCTTCTCCCCTTAGCCTCTTGAGTGGCTAGAACTGCAGGGGTGTGCCACCATACTCAGCTAATTTTTGAAATTTTTGTTAGGAGAAGGTCTTACTGTGTTGTCCAGGTTGATATTGAACTCCTGGGCTCAAGCAATCCTGCCACTTTGGCCTCCTGAAGTGCTGAGATTATAGGTGTGACCCAATGTACTCAGCCATAAAAAATTTATATAATAATATTTATTTAATTTTCCTAACAGTGCCAAGAGGTAGGTAATGTTATACCATCCCCATTTTCTAGATATGATCACTGAGGTCCAGAAAAAATAGAGCAATATCTCATAGCCGATAAATTGCAGAGCTGTCATTTAATCAGTCAACCCAGGTCTGACTGGCCTTAGATTATATGGACCTTGGTTCAGGGACTCTAGACCTTGGTTCGGGGTCTCTGAAGCCTGAGATGGACCCCAAGAAGCAAAAGCTAGATATGAACCCAACTTTGCCTTATTCCAAAGCCTGTGCTTCAAAGAGAGCACTTTGCTTTGATATGCTCTATAAATTTGAGTTCTAAGTAACATTATTTTTTTTAACCTCCAGTGCTAAAAATGTAATAATCATGATGATAACTTTGAAACACATTCTACTCCATTGTCACTCAGAACTCTCTCCAGCTGCCTCTCACCACCATAGCCACCCCGGCCCCCTTCCTCACATACATCCAGCTAGACCACCTTTTCCAGCCCTCTGTGCAGTTACCAGTGGCCATGTGGCTGAGCTCCAGCCAGCACAAGGTGGGGAGGAGAGATGTGTGTCACATCAGACCTGGTGTTTTACTTTCTCTTCTTGTCTCTGTCTGCTGGCTGGATATCCCCCTCCAAGGGGACCTCTGAAGTCACATGTTGAACATGGCCGAGCTGCCATCAGCCTGGGTCCCTGAAAGATTGTGTAGCAGAACACCCATTCCCATGCTCTCCCCCAATTAATTAGACTTTTCTTGAGCTAAAAAAACCCCTCTGTTTTGTTAAGTCAATGAAATTTCTTACTGATTAACCTTCCTCTCCCACTTAAATAAAAGGCTCCCGTTTGAAGTAGGACTTGCACTCATACCACAATATCCTGGTGGCTGGGCCAGGACTTCACTTAACCTGTATGTCATGATTAGGGACATTCTGACTACTGGGATCCCAACTCTCTTGTCAGGCTAATTATTTGTTTTCTAGTTAAAGCCGAATTGATAAATGCCAGGTCTTCTCTCCACTATTGCTCAGAGGAAAGCTTACGTCATCTTAGCCATTTCCTTTTGGATATGTATTTTTGCCTCCTTTGTTTATGTCTAATTTTCCACCATCAGCACTGTTGAATCAGACTATGAGAACAAGGACCACATTGTTTAAAAATTTTTGAAACTAAGATGGGAAGTCTTAATGCTCTAGTTCCAAAAATAACTCTAATGCTTTTAGTATAAATCCCTTTATATAATGGATAACCATGTAACCACATAATTGTTTTAGTATAAGTTTTACCTGTGAAAATTAAGCCATTCACTTCAGAGAGCAGTAAGTGAAAGAAAATTAGCCCACTGCCTGACACATTTGTGCCTAAAGATATTTATAGAATAAAATAAAATGGGTTGAAGCTGACAACCTTGTTAAGGGGATTCCAATACTGAGAAAAAGCATAATGTTTGTGTTCCGCCAAAATGAAAAGAAAAGCTGATAAAGACTGAAGATGATTCTTTTGAGTGAAAGAACAAACTACTTTGATCTTTCATTCAGTGAATAATTTTACAGAAGTATGGTCAGGTCATATTACTATAATCAAAAGGTCATGCAACTGAAATTTTCCTCTCTTGTTTCATGAGAAAGGAGAAAAATGGCAAATAGCAACCAGATGGTAAGAAAAACAGGATTAATGAGTTTCAGATTAGCTCTTTCAAAATAACATGCTTTCAGTTATATAGATCAGGAGTCAGCAAACTATGGCCTTGAGACCAAATCTGGCTTACCACCTGTTTTTGTAAATAAAGTTTTATTGGAACATAGCCACATCCATTCTTTTATAAATTTTCTATAGCTGCTTTTGTGTCACAGCAGCAGAGTTAATATTTGTGACGAAGAGCATATGGCCTACAAAGCAGATATCCTATTTATTAGGATACAAAAAAAAGCAAACAATTTTAGAAATACTTTCATTATTAATTCTTTGTGCCTAAAGGGAAAACTTGATCTTGCATACCTCTCCTTGCAAGCATGATAAGCATTGTGCATAAAGGAAGTATCCTAATATAAAAAGCTGTATGATAAAATGGAAAAAGGATGTTCTTTGGAGTCATAAAGAGATCAGGTTGGATCTCAACTCTGTCCTTAACTAGCTTGGGCAAAATATTTAGTCCTTCTGAACTTCAATTTCTTCATTTCTAAAAATAGGTTGCTGAAAAAGTAGTTTTGAATAGTAATTTAGATGCAGATGTTATGCCAGGAGGTGCTCCACAGCTTTTGGCCTCTTTTCTTTTCCATGGGTTTTCCATTTATGTTAATAGAAACTTGATACTTGGAAATGCTGAGCAGACTGGAACGTCATTGATTCTCATCTATAGAAACACACCTGGCCCTACACATACTATTTATCTCTCATATCAACTCTGCATGGTTAAGTCTAATCTATATATAAATAATCTGTGAAGAGCCTGACAGTGAAGTACACCCTCTTCCTGCAGACACTGACACTTGGGAAACCTGTGACCATGCTCCAGTAGCAGGGCATTTGGGCTGACGAGCATCTTTGTAAATTCTACCTCAGAAGTCTATGGTTAATGCTTTGAACTCCAGTATATTATTTAGTGTGACAGGCTTCTTTTGTGTTAATAAGAAATTACTCAACAATTCATTTCCTAGTCTTCTCAATGTAAGTCATGATGTGGTTTTAATGAGTCTGTAATATACTTTTCCAATGGAATTCTGCAGTATTGTAATAATTAATGTGACATGATTTTAAGGCATAATTGCCTCAAGAATGAATGTAATTCAATACTAACGGAGATAATACTTTCAGGGCCAGGAATGGGAAGCTCCCTCAAACACGTTCTACACAGTAGAAATACTATAGAATACAGAGATTAAATTGATGAACGCTTAGAATAAAAACAAATCTGAGATGCTGGCATATGAGATGAAACAATGAAACAGTGGTTACACTGATCTCTTAACTCATCCTCTGCCCTCCCTGAAAACTACAGTTCACTAAAGAAGAAATAAAGCAAAGAAAAATATTGTTGCGTTCAATACTAATTGCCTTAAATGTAGTAACTAACCCATTCCAGATACTTAATAATATTCCTATAGTCTTTGGATTTCTTTGTATGCTTTTAATGGAACTAATTTTGTTTTGATTTAACAGTCCTTTAATATTTGTTTAATTGTACAAGATGCTTCACGTGTTTTTTGAAAGGAGAGAATGAATTCTAAACAGAAACCCAAACAAACAAATGCATATGACTTGCTTTCCCTGAGAACATCTCAGTACTGTTTTAAATACTACTACTGAGACTTAAATCTTTCAATAGGTGTTTTTCTAATATACACATTATAAAATTAAGCAACAAGAATGATAAATGTCCACCACCATCAATTCAATTCGATAAGCATTAAACACCTACATAAAACAAGATGTAACATATCATGAAGATATAAAGAGAAATAACAGTTTCTAGTACAATAGAGAAGCTGATTTCATAGTACAATAGAGAAGACAAAAGCATAGATAAATGGTATATATAGGCTCCTACGAAAATTTCTATAATATTATGCAAATATATTAAGGAATATAATAACAATTTTCATTTGAATTGGGCTTTTGGGTTTATAAAGGACTTTTATATACATTATTATTCATTTGGATCCCAGAAAAATCCATGGAGTGTACAAAGAATATTATCTCAATTTTACAGACAAGGAAATTGTGGTTCAGGGTTGTTGACTAGCCAAGTTTGTATATAGCAAATAAGAAGACAAGGCCTTCCCCAAACTCTTTGATTGATTCTCATTATTAATCTGCTGTTCATATATAATCTTAAAGGGCAGGGCATTAGTGAGTTCTTTCTAAATAATGTTAAGAACTGAATTTTGTGTCTCCCTCCCCCCATCTATGTGTTGAAGCCCTAATTCCCAGTGTGATAGGTACTTAAAAGTGGGATATTTGGCTCCCTGTATCCTCAAAAGGATGATCATATACAGATCCCACTGGCCAGAGATGCCTGGAGTCTTGTCTCCCTAGACTCGCTGTGCCCAGTTGCAGGGAAGCTATTACTCGGCCGCCATCCCAGGAATTTATTTTTAACTGCAGGGGTCTTGGTCCAAAGTCACATATATAGATAAAGGACAAAAATCCTCAGTTCCCTGTTGCCTCAGCTTGGGTACAGTGGTGTCAGCATAGCTCACTGCATCTCAAACTGCTGGCTTCAAGCAATCCTCATGCCCCAGCCTCCCAAAGTGCTGGGATCACACTTTTTTTATCATCTTAGTACAGCTGTTGTCATTTTTAAAATCTTTTTTTGTGATCTTAGCACACTAGGCAACATTTTTGTCCTCATTGTTGTTATTTACAGTTATATTTTCCTCTCACATTTTAGAAGAGACATCTGTTTATATCCCAAGCACAGAGCTTTGTAAAGGGAACATCACATCAGACAACTCACCACAGCTTTGTCCACAGAGAGCTTCCCCTAAAAATCCAGGTAATTCTTATAATCAGCTAAGTGTCAGAAGTAGTAGCCCAATTCTGTAGCTACTGTGTTTCCCCAAAAATAAGACATCCTCCGAAAATAAGACCTACGTACAGGTTTCCTTCTGGGTGAAATATAAGGCATCCCCCGAAAATAAGCGCTCCCCCCCCCCCAGGCTCTGTCTCAGAATGAAAATTAATTTACTGTAAACTGCTAGGGCCATCCCGACTGGCGTCTAGCAACCAGTGACATTGCCCGGAGTCCTGACGTCACTGCTATGTGGAGGCAGAGCGGAGGTCGGAGTGAGCGGTGAGTGCAGGGTGGGAGAGAGGGAGAGACTTTTGCAGATGCATGTAGAAGAACAAGAGGATCAGAGCAGAAGGGATGTGGGGAACAATAAATGTGTACCATATTCTTTTTCATGGAAAAATAAGACATCCCCTGAAAATAAGACCTAGTGCATCTTTGGGAGCAAAAATTAATATAAGACACTGTCTTATTTTCAGGGAAACAGGGTAGTAACTGGGGAAGAATGTCTGACTGCTGAAATTTGGGGTGTGTTTTGAGAAATTTTCTTAGATAATTCTGGTGCTTCTCTTTGCACCCCTGCTTCAGTTAAACCCCATTTCTTGCTGCTTCATGTACACTGTGTGCATCATGGTCTGCAGCTTCATACTCCCACCCACAGAGGCTGAAACATGAAAGGTAAGCACCACGTCTTATAATTTTGAATTCAGCATATGTCAAAGACATAATAATGTTCTATAACAAATTGCTCTGTTGAATTAAAAGTTCTATTTCATTCCCTTACCCATTCCATTTCCCACATAACCAGCTTTTGGCCCTGCCATCCAATCTCTGGTTTAATTCAGTTATGTCTTTTGCCCACTTAGCCATTACTCTTCCCTGGAATCCACAGTCAGTAAGTTCAAAACCCACCCTCATTGAAATGCTGTCATTTCAGTCTGAATACCCTAATTTATTCAGCCCACTCATTGACCTATGATCCGGGTGCCAATAAACCTCCACAGTTGTCCTTCTTAATGATATATATCCTGCTCAATTAGTTCTACTATAAAATGAATCATGGCTCTCCCTCTGCTATGACTGAGGACTGAGCATGTGGAGAACACCCCTGTGGCAGATTGTGGAGACGCCTCAATTCTGACACGATGGCTGTACATTTTCTTCTGCCCAGAATGATGCAGACATGACATGGAGGCATATTAACACCCCCCATGCACTAGTCTATCCAGCTAACTCAGACAGAGGCTGTCAGAGCAGAACATGGGTCTATTTGGATGATGTGTCTGTGATATGTACATTCACAACCAAGAAGGGTGTAAAAAAGGGCAAAGATTTCTGATTAAGCTGAGAAACACAACTCATCACACACTTTTTCTGAGAATATAGGAATGAAATCTAATACTTTATGATCATTTTATTTATATAATTTCTAACTTCACAAACTCACTTCATCCAATAATTTCAGTATGCTGATTCTCCTTGCTACTTATTTGGTTTTTCATCCTCTTATTCACTCTCTCAGGCCCACTCTTATCTCTTCTCCTTGTGTCCAAGACCCTTCAAACATGCTATTTTCCCTCAGGATTTTCTTAATACTTCATTCCTCCAACTCCCCTTAGTGTGAGATGTGTTGGTGAAGAAGAAAGGGACCAGGAAAAGACTTCAAGTTGGAATTCATTATTTGCCTATTTCTATTACTGATGTGTGTATGTGCATGAGCATATGTCTGTGTCCATGAGCGTGAATGCATGTGTGTGACACGGGGACAGAGAAAGAAAGGAAACAGAGACAGAGAAAAGAGGTTAACTGATTCTGTATTTTCCTTAAAGAGAATTAGGAATTCATTACATTATGTAATTATATAACATGAAGTTTTGATTTCCTTTCTTTCACTTTTTTCTTTCTTTTTCTTTTCCTCCTTCCCTTTCCCTTAAATCACTTTGAATTGCAACAAAGGCTAAACAATCTGCTATTCTAGGTAATTTGCACCCAAGCTGCCAAGAGGCTATCAGGTTCAGTCCTGATGTGATGAAGAATGGTTGAGTTATAAAGCTACTGAAAAAACAGTTTTTTACAAGATGCAGACATTTATTAAAATCAGGCCTCTGTGAACAGTCTGTGGTTAGGATGGCCGCCTGCCAGGTCAGCTGGGCTGGGAGAGAGTGAGACAGATGTGATGCACCCCCATAGCTACACTAGGCTGAGGGCATTACAGGGTCCTGGAGAGGCAGCTGTCATACAAATAAAATGGTCTCCAAGCAGCTCTGCTGGGAACACCAGGGTTTTTTTCCTACTCCCCATTCTTGGGTCTCTATTTGTGGATTCTGACCATTGCTGGGTTCCCAAACTACATTCCAGTTGATCTTTGATCCTCTGGCAGATTTTTCCCAGCATAATAAAAAGTTAATACCTTTATAGATTCTTGGGTTCTTATCTCAGCAGAGATCCTTAACTTCTCTGAGCCTCAGTTATCTCATCTCTACAATGGGAACAATACCTGGCTCAACTCCTCTTGAGTTTTCTGAGCAGCATTTAGGCCTAATTCTCTTGCTTTCTTTTTCCACCATCTTCAGACACAATGATTTTAGCTAGCATTTGTTGACCCTGACACTGTGTGAAGCTCTTTATATGCATTTTCTTATTTAATGCCAACAACAAATCTGTGGAGTAAGCATGAATACTGTCTGCATTTTACAAGGAGGAAGGTGAGGAGAGGTTAAGACGTTGGTCCAAGGTCACAGCACATTTCCAAAAGTTATAGAGCACAGATTTGAATTGAGTCTGGCTAATTCAGAACCCAGCTTTAAAAATGGACATTAAGTTTGACCTTGGAAGGAAAAAAACAGTCAGCCAGCATGTGAGGGTCTCAATTTATCAGCAACATCATCCTCCATCCCAAATTCCCTAATACTTATCTCAGTAAGTGGTCCCCACCACTCATGTCAAGCAGAGTCCCTGCCCCTTCTCTTCTAAGTCCAGCACTTTACCATGTCTTCTTGGTCCTTATGCATTTCATCTTCTCCCAGCCCTGCCTGGCAGGACCCCGTCACTTCACACCAAGGCTCCTGCCTCAAGCACAGTCTGGCCCCTGCCTCTCCCTCTCCCTCATTGATCTCACCTTGTGCCTATCCTCTTAGTACAGTTACACTGAGCTGCTTTCAGGCCTTCTCATGTCTGTGTCCTCTCCCCCATCTCAGCATGTCACTAGGCAAGCTGTCCCCATGCCCACACACTCTTCTTCCTCTTCCCTCATTGCCTGGCTAACACCGTGTATTCTTCAGGGTTCAGCTCAGATGCTGCTTCCTATGAGAAGCTTTTCCTGAGCCCTTGAACCTGGATTAGTGTGTCTCCTGCACCTGTGATGCCCAATCCACCTTGAATTTCACCTATCACACCACTTCTATTTATTCTTCTGTACTCCTACCTCCCCCTTCCCCATTCTCTTTTGGCTTTTTTAAAAAATTCAGAATATTACAAGGGTACAAATGTTTTGGTTACATGAATTGCTTTTGTACCACTTGAGTCATAGTCATAAGTGTGCCCATCACTCAGACAGTGTGCATTGTACCCATTAGGTGCAAACTCATTCATCCTCCTCCCCCCACCTATATGAATTTGATGAGTGTTATTTCCATATGTGCACATAAGTATTAATTGATTAATTCCAATAGTGCATACTCCTCTTTAAATTATAAGCTTGATGAGGGGAGAGTTTAATCCCTGCCCTCAACACTTAACTCAGTAATGTTTTGATGAATATGTCTATAAAGCGTGAGTAAACACAGAAATAAACCAATGGTCTCATGTTCTCCGCTGATCCCCAACTAATTCTAAGCTCTGCCTCCAGAGTTATTGCCACTGTCAAGCCATGGGAAAGGAAGACCGAGGCTTTTAGGTCCTCATGAACAAAAATGGAGTATCTGCTTTTCTGTCTGTTCTCTGATATAACTGCCATATTCTCTCATTTGCAAACACACTTATTCAAACACCAAAAACATATGAGGCCAATCCCTCCTTCCCCATTTCAATCCCACCCCACCATCAGCTAGAGCTGAGAATGGTGATCACTTCATCTGACAAGCAAATCTACTCTGCTGCACTTCCTCTTACTAATAACACCAGAAAGGATTAAATGAGCAGGAATAAAGAACAGCAATACCTGTGCACACCAATGAGAAAACCCAGAAGGATTTTCTCTCCACTGCAAAAGCACTATTGTCATTAGCCTTCTTCTGTCTATCTCCTTTTATATAGGTTAATTTCACAGAAACTTAAAATTGCAACATTTCTACAAGAATATGAGAAAATCTTTGCAAATTTGGATTAGGCAAGGATTAGATACAAGACCAAAACCATAATCTATGAAAGAAAAAAATTGATAAGTTAGACTTTATCAAAATTAAAACTTCTACTTTTGGAAAGATACTCTTAAAGAGAACACCTTTTAAGGAAGGTTAAAAAAAAAAAAAAAAGCCAGAAAATGGGGACATGGTTGGTAAAACTCTAATAGTGGCAATATTGACCAAAGAAAATGTGTAGAGAAGACCATTGGTCTGGCTCTCAAAAGAACCTTTCACCAAGGGTTGAGTAGAAGGGAAATCTTTATTGGAGACTCAGGATGAATGGCAAAGGTAATTAAATAAACTATCTTGTTCTACTGAATAATGTCTTTATTCTAAAGTCTTTTGTCTACCTACCTCCCCACCACCACTCTACCTCTATCCCCAGAGCTCATGGCTGCAGGAAAAGAGAGCAAAAAGTGTAAACAAGTGTAACTTCTCTGTCCTGAAACAAAGAAATTATATTGCTACATCCAAGGTCAGGCATATATCTCGTGTGTGTGTGTGTGTGTGTGTGTGTGTGTGTGTGTGTGGTGTTTGTGAGAGGAGTTTGTGTGTGTAGATGGGCCTCGAAACAAGTCTGTCTGAAGGCACAGACAGCAATAAACATATCCAAAAACAGGAAGTGATCAACTACATCAAATACAGCTGTGAGACACAGTGAGATTAGACTTCTGTTGCATTTAGGTTTGGACACATCATCTTTATAGAAAACTAATAAGGAAAACTTGTCTTGAGCAACAATTTAGGAATAAGTTTTTACCAGGAGGTAAAAGACCTGTATACCAGCTTGGTGCCTATAGCTGAGTGGTTAGGGTGCTGGCCACATACACTGGGGCTGGCCGGTTCAAACCTGACCTGGGCCTGTTAAATAACAAAAACAACAACAACAACAATATAGCTGGGTGTTGTGGCAGGTGCCTGTAGTCTCAGCTATTTGGGAGGCTGAGGCAAGAGAATAGGATTTTTAGGTTGCTGTGAGCTATGACTGCACAGCACTCTACCAAGGGGGAGGGGGGAAGACCCGTACACCAAAAATTATGAAACATTAACAAAGGAAATTGAAGACACAAATAAATGGAATGATATCCAGTGTTCATGAACTGTTAAAGTATCCATACTACCCATATCAACCTATAGATTCAATGTAATACCTATGAAAAGTCCTGTATTACTTTTCATAGATATAGAGAAAAAAATCCTAAAATTCATATGCAACTAGAAAAATCCCCAAATAGTCAAGACAGTCATTAGTTAAAAGAAACAAGTTGGAGGTATCACACTGTGTGATTTGGAAGTATCACACTTTGGATATGTTTATTGCTGTCTGTGCCTTCAGGCAGTATGGAAGCTGTTGGTGATCATGGCAGAGCTTAGTGGAGTACTAGGAGCAGAAGATGGATCTCATGGCACAATCAATGTAAATGTGAAGTGAAGAAGTAATGGGAGCAAATGATAAACTCCTACTAGTAAATCTGACTGAGAAAAGGAGAGGGACTCGTGTTGAGAAGTAGAGATGCAGTTCAAAGGGAGAGACATATTTCAGAATAGGAGAGAGCAAAGCATACATCATATAGGTTGAGCATCATGGTGAAAGAGAGGCAGAACATGAAGATACAGCAGAATCTCTGTCAGACAACCACCCAAGGGACTATAACACACTGGTCAATACATGGAGGTGGTCAACATAAGGAACTAGACCTCCTATAGTGACAAGTACATGTGGTGCATGTCTGGTCTATGAAAATTAAGTCAATTTAAGGAGGTGGTCAGTATAGTGAGGTGGTCAGCTATGGAGGTTCTACTGTATAAGAAGTGAGACAATTGCTGGGTGTGATGGATCACACCTGTAATCCCAGCACTCTGGGAGGCTGAGGCAGATGGGTTGCTCACAGGTTCCAGACCAGCCAGAGCAAGAGCGAGACCCCATCTCTACAAATAGCCAAGTGTTGTGGTGGGCACCTATAGTCCCAGCTACTTGGGAGGCTGAGACAAGAGAATTCCTTGAGCCTAACAGTTTGAGGTTGCTGTGAGCTATGATGACACAGCCCTCACTCTACCCAGGATGACAGAATGAGATGCTGTCTCAAAAAAAAAAAAAAAGAAGTGAAGGGATGGTTGGTCAAGGTCAGAAAGTAAACAAAATGTATTCTGGGAGAAAACAGAAGAGGAATATTAGTGGACAGTGACCAGAAAACAAGCAGATGTGGATAAGTCTACAGATACCTCTATTTGGGTTCAAGTCCAGCCTCTGATGTACCTGGCTGCTCCAGTCTCCTTCTGACCCATGTCTTGCCCACAGAAGCTCAAGTCCAGCAGCCTAACAACTGTGGGAGCACAGTACCATTAACTAGCACACAGGAGCAAGCCCCCTAACTTGGCCAACTTAGTTCCAAACAAAGAAGAAGAAATCAAAAAAAGTCAAAGCAACACCATCATTGATTCATACTTATACTTCTACCTTGTACTTGCAGTGAGAGGATGAAACCAACTGAAAAAATGGAATACCAGTTCTAAGAGGCTGAACTCCAGTGAAGGCTGTTTATTCCTTAAATCCTGGAGTGCGGGGCTTAGTCTTCCAAAGTATCCATATTGAGACTACTGGTCCAGGCAACCAGATCTTCCACTTCCTCTTCCCAGTCACTTCCATGAAATGGATCTTTACTCTTCCGCCCTCCTTCTGTTTTGGAAACCTCTGTGGCAATATTTATTTCAATCTGTGGCTCAGGAGACATGTTGTCTATGGATAGAATGAAAAATAGATATTTAGTACACATAAAAAAGAAAAACAATGTAAAGAGAAGTGTTCCTGCACAAGCATTTTAAACTTTCTAAATTTCACATTTTACAATTAATTTTGTCATAAATTATGCCTTCCATTTTGCTCAATCTTTTCATGCTTTGTAGTTCAATCATTTAGCGGGCATTTACTGAGTTCCTATTAGGTGCCAGGTGCTGTGCTAAGAATACTACATGGATAACAATATTTAACTCAGACATAGCCCTCTGAATGGGCAGGTATTATCCTTATTTTCTAGACAAGAAAACTGAGTTTGAGCAATCTACAGTAACTTGACATCCAGCTGCAATAACAACAAGACTGCTTCCAGTTCTGTCTGATCCCAAAACACAATGACACAGTGCACAGAAAGCTCAGTGGGGCTGAAAGGGAGGAGAAGGCCAGATCAGCAAAACCTCACATGTTATGCAAAGATCAATAATAACACAGCATGTATGGCAGGGGACTCTGCGATGACACCTCAGATCTCTGCATCCTGGTGTTTACACCTTTTGAACATCACACCTTTTTAGAGTGAGTGGGCCCTGTGACTTTCTTCTAACCAAGAAAATGTGACAAAGGTAAGGGGATCTCACTCCCATGTTACGTTGTATAAGATTTCATCTTACTGCAATAAACATTCTGGTGCAAATATCTTGCCCTAGTAGAGGAATTGCAGGATCAAAGGGCAGGTCTATTTTTAGATCCCTAAGTGATCTCCAAACTTCTTTCCAAAAGGAACGTATTCGTTTGCATTTCCACCAGCAGTGCAGAAGTGTTCCTTTTTCTCCACATCCATGCCAACATCTATAGTTTTGGGTAATGCACACAGCTATGATTTAATAGAAATAAATAAATAAATAAGATTCCATCTTGCTATCAAGACTTTTTTCAAAGACACTCCTTGTGGCTGGATGAAGTAGGGAGCCATGTTGGGGATGTCTACATGGCAGGGAACAATGGGCAGCCTCTAAAAGATGAAGGTGGCCTCCAGCATACACCCAGCCAAAGGCCAGGTCCCTTAGTCCTAAAGAAAGAAGAAGATGGATTTGGTCACAACCTCACAATCCAACTGACACCTTGATCCCCAGCCGTATGAGACCTTAAGCAGCAGATCCAGCTAAGCCTTGCCTGGGCTCCAGGGATATGTAAACTGTGAAATTATAAATGTATGTTGTTTTAAGATGTTAAGCGTGTGGTAATTGTTACATAGTAATAGAAAACTAAGGGAGCATGACATAGCTATGATAACTCCAGGGAAAGTTTCCTAGAGAAGGTAATACCTGATCTGAATTTCAAAGGATGCATAAGTACTATGGAGTAAAGAAGAGGGAATAGTATTGGAAATGGGGGTATGAAGACACACAACGTACTACTCAAACTTTTAAAAAGAGACAGGGATTAAACAATCATGATCCACTACGTTAGTGCAGCATTTAGGGTGTGAGGAGGAAAGCCAGAATAGATGTCACTGAAAAGACAGACAGGTATTAGAACATTAAGTTTTTTCTCTGTCAAAGAGACTAAATTTAATCCTGAAGATGAGAAATGAAGGAGTTTAGACTTGGTAAAAACATAATCAGATATGAGCTGTAGAAACCGGTCTAACAAAGCATGCATGGACAGAAATTGCTGTACTCATCAGCTTCACCAAGTAATCTCTCCCACTGGTAAAAAAACAAACAAACAAACAAAAAAAAAAGTAGGAAGTTGGAAGGTAGAGATTCCAGAGAGGAGTAGACAACTTGTGGAGGAAGCAGAGGATAAGGCTGCAGAAGGCACCGTTTTCTAACAATCTTCACAGGTACCCTGAAATCTAGAAGAAGGCAGAGTTGAATGGAGAAGACTGAAGTTGATAATTTGGAGAAGGAATCTGAGAGTTACAGCAAAACAAATAGGAGGAAGAGAAGTAGATAGTGATCCAGAGAAAAGAAAGTTAGGAGCAGGGCCTTTGGAGAAGAAGTTTATTGTCTGTACTTAGTATTTACATGCAGTTATGTTTAATGGCCCAGTGATGGAAAAATGGCAACTAATATTTTACAAGTACTTTCAGTTTACAAAGAAATTTTACATACAAGGAGTTATTGAGCCACAAGAATTCTGTGAGATAGGGCAGGATATTTACTGAACATCTACGTACCTGGCGCTAGCTGGGAATGAAGAAATTGAAGTTCAAAAGTGAAGAGACTTTCTCATAATTACATAGAGTGGGGGTCTAAACCCAAGTTCTCTGACCACAAATGTCATGCTTTCTTTTCTATACTGGCTCACTTCCATCATAAGTTACCAGCACTCTCTTCCTGATCAAGCCTCATCCTCAACTTATCCCCACAAATTAGCACTGGTTCTTCAAAAAATGTTAACATTTAAAAGAGAATGAAAACCAGCTCAATACTGTTACTTTCTTTTCAGCCTTATTACACAAATCTCTGAATCCCCAATGCATTTTAGGGATCAGTTTATTACTGATGTTTGTTTTGCCTGCTTTTTTACATTTTGAAATTTGGTGCCTTAAATTTTTGAATTGTGTATTGACCTATAAAAGGGTAATAAGCTGGAATTATAAGTAAATCAATTTTTCAAAGTTTCAGTCCTTATTTTGATAGTCAGAAGGAGTTAAGGCAAACTTTAAAGGAATACAAATGAAGTAGGCTTCATATATGCAAACTTACTTAAAGTGAACAAAAACTTAAATTATTATGAATAATATTTTAGCTATAGAAACAAAACAGGGCAAGTATGGTGGCTCATGCCTGTAATCCCAGCACTCTGGAAGGCTGAGGCAGGAGAATTGCCTGAGCTCAGGAGTTTGAGACCAGCTTGAGCAAGAGTGAGACCCCATCTCTACTAAAAGTAGAAAAACTAGCTGGGCATTGTGGCAGGTCCCTGTAGTCCTGACTACTTGGGAGGCTGAGGCAAGAGAATGGCACGAGCCCAAGAGTTTGAGGTTTCTGTGAGCTATGATGACACAGCAGGAAGACAGAGTGAGACTCTTGTCTCAAAAAAGAATAAAGAAAAAAGGTAAGAAAAGGAAATCCACATAGACTGAGCTCAATTTACCTGGAGTTGGGCAGAGACGAATTCTTTCCCTTGAGTGACCGACTTTGTGAGGCATCCTGTTTTTTCTAGCAAACCCAGATTTGATAGCAGCAAACCTAGAAAGAGAAAAATAAGAAATTATCTAAATTTCCCAGTGAAATTTTGGAAATGTATATTCCATTTGAGAAAAATAAGGGGAAATTGTTATTAATGATTTTTTTTTTTTACTTGTTTAGGTATTTCTTCTGTTATAACTTGGGTTATTGTCTTTCTAGGGATATCAATATACCATATAGCAAATTCAGTTTACTCTGGGGGTTCAGAAGGATTGTAGCAAACACTTGGCTCACTGGGGGGGCACACATATCTCATATTAGATGTTCTTATATATGCAAGTTCCTTTGAGCTTTCCTATATATTCACCATAAAAGTAAACTAATAACACAATTTTGACAGTTTGTCTGGTTTGGGTTACCTTTTTGATACATTTTTCACAACCTTCATCATGGTTTACACCTAAGATTAAAGAAGGAAGGTAAAAAAAGATTAAAGAAGGAAGGTAAAAAAAGTCCAAAGCAAAGAATCAGTAATCAGTCCCATGCTGCTGTTGCTCGTCTCAAGCTTCTGCCATGCATAGACCAGTTATTAATAGCTCCTGGTACGTGACTGGGGCAGGGCTGTAGTTTGTTTTTTCAGGGTAAGACAGGGGGATACTCTGGGTGTGGTTGGGCTGTCCACTCCCCATCACTGGCTGGTTTCACATGTGAGTGATGTATCCAGGCAGGAATGCCATTCACCTTCACTGCTGTTGGTGTGGACAGGATCACCAAGTAGGGGTCTTTTCACCATGATTTCAGTGGGCTCAGGCTGCTCCAATCTTTAATCCACACCTGGTTGCCTGGAGAGTGGGAATGGACTGGGCATAGAAATGTTTTTGCCCCACAGGCATACTTCACCTATACAACTGAAAAGTTGATTTAATCAGTAAATATTCATTGAGTTCCTGCCTTGTGCCAGACACTGTTCTAGGAGTTAATGATACAGGAAGAACAAGGCAGACAAGATCCCAACCTGATGGAGAAGAGACAAAAATGATGTAACAGCCAAGATATACCAATGGTAATATATTCTATAATGAAAACAAACCCTCCAATCATGTGGTGAGAGGAGACATCCTTGTCTTGATCCTGTCTTTAAGGGCTGGTTCATTCTTTCCCATTACATACGATGCTGCTTACAGATTTTTCTATATGTACTTTATCAGATTGAGGAAGTTATTTTCCTTCCTATTCTTAATGTACTGAGAGTTTTATTTATTTTTTAACCAGGCATGAGAGTTGAATTTTTTTTTTACCTATTGAGGGGTTCATATGGTTCTTCATTCTTATTCTTTTTTACACATTGAATTTTTCAAATGTTAAGCCAAGGTTATTTTTCTAGTATAACCCCACATGGTCAGAATAAATAATCATAATTAGTTAAAGTTATTTATCATAGTTAATTATGATCAAGTGATATTTATACTGGAATATAATCTTGACTTAACATTTAAAGACATCAAACAGTGTTAAAAACCTATATATTACATGCATATTATATATGTAGTTAGATTCAATTTGCTAAAATTTTTGCACCTATGTACATGAAGTATATTGATTTATAGTTTTTTTCATGCATTCTCTTTGGTTTTGTTATTGAGGTAATGTAGACTTCATAATGAGCTGGGAAGTATTTCTTTCTATTCTATTTTCTGAAAGAGTTTGTGAAAAATTCTCCAGTGAAATCATCTTGGCTTAGAAATGTCTTTGTGTGAAGTCTTTTAATTATAAATTCACTTTCTTTATTAAATATAGGGTTATCCATTTCCTTTTAAGTGAGCCTTGGTAGATGTTATCATTTAAGAAATTTGTTCATTTCATTTATGTGGTTAGATTTAGGCCTGAAAAATTCCTTATTTTGCCTCTTCATTTTAGAGAGAGATTTTCATTTGGTATAAAATTCTAGGCCTAAGAATTTCTTTTAAGGACATTAAAGTTGTCATTTATTATATTTTGGCTTGAAGATTTCTGGCATGGAGTTATTGGTTGTTTCTATCTTACATGTAAAGTTTCTTTTTATCCTTTGCTCCCTTTAAGAATTTTCTCTTTATTTCTGAGTTTCAGCAGTTTTGATTATGATATGCCATGGTATGGTTTCTTTATATTTCTGTTTCTTGGTTTTGGGGTTGTTTTGTTTTGTTTTGTTTTGTTTTGTTTTGTTTTGTTTTGTTGAGACAGAGTCTCCCTCTGTTGCCCAAACTAGTGTGCTGTAGCATCCCCCTAGCTCATAGCAATCTCAGACTTCTGGGTTCAAGCAATCTTCCCGCCTCAGCCTCCCAGAGTGCTAGAATTATAGGTGTGAGCCACCATGGCTGGCCTATTTGTTTCCCGGGATTCATTCAGTTTCTGTGAACTTACAGCTTTTATCAAATTTGGAAATTTTCAGCCATAATTATTTTTTCAAGTATTTTCTCTGTGGGACACCAATTACATGTACCTTACATAACTTGATATTGTCCCACAGCTCACTGAGGTGCTTTGTTTTTTTTTTTTTTTTTTTTTTTTTTAATTTTCAGTCTTTCATCTTTATCCCTAAGAGTTCAGATTGTTACACATTCAAGTTCATGGGTCATTTCTTCTGTAGCATCTACTTTGTTGCTCTCACCATACAATATGTATTTTTACAATTTCTGGTTTACGTTTTGTCCCTAGATCTTCCACTGGTCTTTTATATATCTTCTATTTCTTTCCTCATCATATTTATGTTTCCTTTTGATGCTTGAGTATATTTTATCAGATGTATAAGTTTCTTATCTACTTATTCCCTTCTTTCTAACATTTATAGATCTGTTTATATTGATTTATTTTTCTTTTGGTTATGGATCACATTTTCCTGCTTATTTTCACTTCTGGTGATTTTTGAGGAGATGTTGGACATTGAAAATTTTGTTAGGTGATGAATTTTGTCATTTTCCTTTAAATATGGCTGTGTTTTGTTTTGGCATGCAGTTCAGTATTTTGTGAATCAGTTTGATATCTTCAACATCTATTTTAAAGCTTTCTTTTGGATTTAGGAGAGCCCTTCTCTTGGGGCTAATAGGGCTCTACTACTAAGACATGATCCTGAAATCTAGTCACTGTTCACGAAGTTATGAAGTCTCTCCACTGTAGCTGGAAGAAGCACAAATAATTTGCAGCTCTGCGTGAGCTTGTGTGACTTCCAAAAATCATTAGGATCTTATTTTCTTTATATGACTTATTTTCTTTAATATGACTTCATTTTAACATAACAACATAACTTGATTTATGCTTTTTCTTCCCTACTGACAAACTTTTGTCCTCAAAAAATTGCATAAGTATTATTTCCTTTTTCATTCAACCATTTGCCTTTATATAACTAAAAACACAAATTATGAAAACAAAACGGTTAGCATCAATAAAGAAATGCAATCTAAATGACTGTGAAGTACAATGCCATAACTAATAATGTAAAAAGAGAAATGAAAATCCTTAATGCTTGTTCAGTTTCTAATTCTTATGTAGTCTTGGTGCTATCAAAAATTGTGATGTGTTCTTGAAAAGTAGGTTTACATGTTAAGTAGAACCATAAAACTTTTTGTATGTACCTTTTGTATTACCTTTCATTAGTAATCCAACTTTTGGCAACTTATTTTAAGGGAACTTCTTGACTTCCTTTTCATCCCTCTATTTTTCTGGTAAAACATAATCTAATATGCCTCTAGGGAATATAACCCTTCTCCCTCTCACCCCTCCTCAGCCAGAGGATATGAACAAGGCCCAGAACAATCCATGTATCATGTATGTCTGATCACAGAGAAGGGAATGGCGGTGGGGGATGGGAAAAAGAAGCCTGAGAGAATACACACAAGATCCCCATGAAAGGACGGAACAGAACACCAAAGAAGAAATTCTCTTAGGAAAAAAAAAACCTACTGTGTCTTTGACTCTTATATTAAAAGTACTCTTTTTCAGGAGAAAGGAAGGAGGGGAGCAATCTCAAACTGTGGTGTTCATAACAGAGAAGGTGGCACTGAATTCTATGCTACAACTAGAAATCCATGGTAAAGTTTAGGGGCTAATATTCTGAGAAACTGAAGAAAAGAATTATATCCATAAGGACCAATAAAGAGTATGGAATTCACAAAAATTAGTTGAAGGAACTGACTGTGCATATTCTGAAAAAGAGAAGATTTAAGAGGAGGTTGGAAAAAGATATGATAGCTATATTCTGAGATTTCAAGGGCAATCCCACAAACTGGAACTAGCCTTATCTGTGTGTTGCTTCCAGGAATAAGTGGCAATTCTTTCTTTTCTGCTATAACAGCCTCTTTTTGAATTAGGTTGGTATCCAACCCAATGCCATCTCTGGGTCCTCAGTGCTTGACATGGCACCTGTATAGTTAAGGCGCCTTGGTCTAATGGAAAAAGCATCAGTTGTGGCATCTTGCAGCCCTGGGTTTGAATTTCACCTCTGTTACTAAGTATATAAACTTAAGGAATTTTATTATTATTTTTTAAACCTCTACTGAACATCTTATTTATAAAATGGAGATAATGTCTCTTTTTTTGGGCAGTTTTTCAGACAATCATAAAAATGCATAGTACAAATTCAATAAAAATCTGTTAAATGCATGAAAGGAATTTGGAGTGGTTGACTATTATAAGGGGTCAAATGTAAGCTAAATTAAGAAGAATTAGAGCTATTTAAATGTTTCTTAAAGTATCAAGCTCCCTGTCTCTAAAAACATCTAAGCAGAAACTAAGCAGTTGCTTGGCAGAAATTGTTTCTTTAAAGGGATCTGTATTTTTTTCTTATGTCTGTATTAAAAAATACACATCATGTGCTAATTCTCTCTTGTAACCACATGGTGGCATTCAAAGTTTAACCTTTGGAGGAAAAAACCAAAACAACCCACTCCCATTCCTCCTTAAAAATGCATTAAATACAGGGTGAACACAAAGTTCGTGTGCAATTTAAAATAGTTGCACACTTGGGGAAGAGACACAATTATAAGAGGGAATTTACCTAACAAATATAATCAGTGCAACCTAATTCTTTGTACCCTCAATGAATCCCAAACAACAGCAAAATAATTGCACACGAACTTTATATCTACCCTATATATAATCATGTAAACCTATAAAAAAAATTTTGAATTCCAGAACTCTGAAAAGATAGCACAAACATACATTAAGTGAATATATTTAGCATAAGCATTTTCCTGGAGAAAAGAGAGTCAAACATAGGCACACTAAAGAAAGATAACTTGTGTTTTTGTGAGTTAAAACAAAATCAGAATCTAAAGGAACTTAAAAATAATATATGTTAACTCTCTAATTTAAAAGACAGGACAACTAAGTCCACAGTATATTTTATAAATATAAGAAAGTTTTATATTGGTATTTGATGTTACACAGATGTTCTTTTTTTTTGTATAGGAGAAAGGAATTAACATTTTTTCATAGTAGAATTTGATGCTGATCAAAACAAACAAATAAACAAATCCGCAAATTTTCCACAAAAGTAGACTTGATTTGTGTTTGGAATGGGATAGTCAATATTTTTTACACTTATCTGAATAATTTAAGCCTTTAATAAGCACATGCTTTTAGTAGACAAAGAGAAAATAATTTTCGAATCAAATTTTAACAATAACCTCAGGAAAACTAGTTAATCTCTTTGTGCCTCAGTTTCTGTCATTGGCATGCTGGAAATAATATTTACCTCCACTTTTACAGAATTTCTGCAGAGGAAGTTCTCAGGGGTGGTAATCTAATTTAAAGGAGACTAGGAATCTTGCTTGGAAGTTATCCAAGCTATCCATAAGGACCATTTGGTCCATAAGTACCAAAAAGAGTATGGAATTCACAAAAATCAGTTGAAGGAACTGAGTGTGTATATTCTGAAATAGAACAGATTTAAGGGGAGGCTTATCTTATTTTGATTTGTCCTGGCTTTGAAGGAGCTAATGGATCTTATTGATGGGTTACATGTGACTGTCATCTTCACAGGGAGGCCAATGTGACATTATACCTCCTTAGTATAACAAGAACAATATTCATTTACAAAGCTCCATAGGATATAAAACTCCACCAGATCTGGTAACTTGCTGGCTGCCAAAGCTTAGATCACTGGCATTGACTTTTCCCTATTACATAAGCAATGATCAGTTACAGAGAATGATACAAAATTTTGTATGTGCATAAGCAAGAACACTCAAAACAATAGTTTTTGTTGCCTTATAATTTTATATCTTTCACTATTTCTCTGGAGAAGATAAATACAAACCACTGATTACATTATATTGCCTTATATTGCCATGTCTTGGTAGAAATGAAGCATTTGTATAATCTCCAAAAGGCAGTCAAGGCAATAGGAAAAGAAAAAAAAGACCTTAGAAATGAACACCAATCTAAATGATTAACTAATGAATACTTACAAGCTTATAATGACAATAGGTTTCTATTAATAGCAACTATATATGTTAACATTAAAGAATTTTTTTGCAAAAAAATTCATGAGTTGTTTACATTTCTAGTTTTCAATTACTGTTTATAACTACACCCTAGAGCTTCCAAAGTACCATAAGAAACTTAATCTCTACATTAGAATGAAACTTAGTAGACATCTGCACCTAAATTTTATTTTTCCTGAAATTAATTGCCTTCACATTTAATCCTTGCCTACTATTTGCCAAACACCCATGTAAAGTACAGAGAATGCAAAGCTACACTAATGTCCTTGTCCTGGTCACTTCATGAACAGGTGGATTTCCATGCTGCAGATGCAGAAAGAGATGAGAACACAGTGTTACAAAAAGAGATGCAGGGGAACCAGGAGTGCCTGAGCATGTCATGGACTGTTTCCATAGAGATGTTTGAGCTGGAGCTTCATGCCATTCATGGGAAGTACTTTGCCAGGTAGAAAAAATGATGGTTGTGGAGTGGAGAAGGAAAAGAACAAAGAGGGGTAGATGGTGAGAAATCAATCAATGGGTACAAGGTACACTATGCAGGTGATGGACACCCTAAGAGCTCCACCACCACCACTATGCAATCTATGCATGCAACAGAATTGCACATGTGCCCCATACATTCGTACAAAGAAAAAGTAGCATAGGCATGACAGGACCAAAATAAATGTGGTTGTGATAAGTGTTTTCTAACCTGAGAAAAGTTAGCAATTTTTACATGTTTCTGGCAAAGATTATTTTTGTTCCTTGAAAAGTTGAGGGGGTCATGGGCCTCCATCTCCTCCTCCTCTCCTCAGGAGCTAATATTTATCCAATGTTCATGTGCCACAATATATAATTTTATATTTATATATATATATATATATATATATATATATATGATTTAATTCCAGAGATCAAATGCAAAACACCTTTGGAAGGTAGGCAACATTATCTCTATTTAACAGATAAGGAAACAAGCTCAGAGTGAGTAAAAATTTCTCCAACACCTGCCTGTCTGTAAAGCCTCTGCTCTTTGCCTGTGCTGCTTCCAAAGAAAGATTTTCCATCTATAAGTTGAATGAAGGCTACAGCAGAAAAAGCATGAATAATAGCAAACCTCATGAATGCTTACCATGTGCCAGGTACTGTTTGAAGCATGTTTATATATTATTTTATTTAATCCTCGCAAATTCCTTGGGAGGTAGGTTACACTTGTTACTGCCATTTAACAGATAAAACTGAGACACAAAGAAGCCAGCTAACTTGATCAAGGTCACAGAGCTGTACTTGGCAGAGCCAGAATTCAACTCCAGGCAGCCTGGCCCCAGGGCCTCATGCTTAGGTTTTCCGTATTCTATGTTTTACCTCTGACCAAATCCTAACTCCAGGCCACCAGCACAGGCTCTAGGGAGAAAGATCTCCCAGGCAGAAAGCACAGAGTGGTGAAGAGATTATAGGTCTCCAATAATAGTGAGAAAAAAAAATTTGTGTGGCTTAAGAATTGAGTATTGATTGATGAGGGAGTAGAAGAGAGGAGAAGCATATAGGACAGTATCAGGAGTGACAGCATTTCCTTAACACTATTGAGATAAAAGGTTCTCAACTTGCGGTTGTTGTTTTTCTGAAATAGGAAATTTCAGTACAAGGAAAGCATTTGCAAATATTAAAAACAGAGTTTCTTAATGGTATGATATGGCATGAACATACAGACCAATTACTTACTTGCACAGATCTATCTGCAAACATTCTCTATATGAGTTTCTATGAATTGACCACTTTATCACACTTCATGTATTTTGATGAATTTAAGACTTTTGACAATTGTCTGAAAAGAAGTTGAATTTCACCATTCTTTAGATTTTTTACTATATGCCTACATATTTGCATACTCAAACATTTATACCAAAATAAAATGCAGATAAACGTAATATCTTTTTAAAACTTTATTCAAATAGTAGGATTTGGGGGGACTAATTAACTTTAAAACTTGTCAGAAGAAGCAATATCATTTGGTCTAAATATATATGGAGTCATTAACCTTCATATGGGATAAATTGTGAGAGGTCGACAGGGTCACTAAGCACATAATAATTTGACCCATAACTTCAAAATAATGTATTTGGAAACCTGTTCTAGCACTCGAACAACTCACAATTATTTTAGCTATGTGTGGATGTGGATGGATACTTTGAAAATGACATGGTCCTACTTTTTCTAAGGTTTTGGGTTCTGTGGGATGTTGGCATTATATAATGGATCAATGATCAAACAATAAAACTGTTCTGTTAAAGGAAGTAAAAGAGGAATAAAAAAATATAAAAGATGAATCATGTCAAAGCAAAATTAACTTTAGATTCTAAGTAGATTTCTCCCTAGAAAACTCAAATAGAAACTTGGCACATGTTGTGAAGAAAAAACCTTGTACTTCTTCAAATTCCCCTTAATAAAAACTTTTCTATTGCTTATAAAACATCCTGAAAACAGAAAAGTATCTAATGCAAAAGTTTTTCACCACTTTGGCTTGAAGGAAAGTTGCAGAATCAACTGAAAAAGAAAATCCAACTGAAAAACTCAATTTTAACTATGATGTTAAAGGATAGGTAAGTTTATTTTAGGAACCTCAAGGTCTACACAAATTCAAAATACAGATTATTATTTTTGCTAATTCTGTATTTCCATTAGAAAAGAGGGGAAACTGCCAACAGAACATTGAAAAGCTAAAATATGAGGCAGATGAGGTAAATGAAACATATAGTATCTTTAATTCCTCCAGCTGTCTGGTAGCACATTCATCGAGTGCCTTGAGATAGCACGGCAGAATAAAGGGCCAGGACAGTGTGGCTAGTGCCACAGAACTGATGGAATGATGGGATCTTTGCTCTGGCAAGATGAAGCACAAACACTGCCTTTAGGAGTTAAGAGACCAAAGATGAGATGAAGGTTCCATCCTTAATGTGGTTTAAAAGTCAATGATTTCAGAAGGTATAATAGTTTGTATTTTACTACATCCTTCCTCATTAGATTTAATATATTTGGTTCCTGAGTGAGAAATCTGTGAAAGAAAAAACATCTGGGGCTATGAAAAGCTAATATAAACAGTTTTTTAGCCTTTTCCTTTTGTCTACCATTTCTAAGTTGTATATTGCTAAGAATAAAGGAAATGGGAGTAAAAGAATTACTGGGGAACTTGTGAGATTTCTTCACTGTGACTCATGTCCTATCTCTCTTTGGCAGACAATAGGTAGGAAAGATATTTTCCACCTATGTTCACATGAAAGGAAAAAAAAATGATACTTTGTTATCCCTGTTCTTATGCTTAGAAAAGGGCATGACTTGCTATTTTCAAGGATTTCTTCTGATGGTTCAATTGGATAGTAGAAAGTGGACAAATTCATGGTATTAGGTTGTTTCAAAAGTTTTGTCCGTTTCAATGTCATGTTTTTGTAGCTCCATATCTCAATAAATATTTATTCTATTGTGTCATGGTATATACTGATCGATGGAGAATTTTGTACTCTA
>CAUYPK010032741.1:0-19015 GCA_963574355.1 Loris lydekkerianus
ATCATGAAAGGATGCTGGATATTATCAAAAACTTTTTCTACATCAATTGAGAGAGTTGTATGGTCTTTGTTTTTTATTTTATTGATATGATGTATTATATTTATAGATTTGCGTATGTTGAACAAACCCTGTAACCCTGAAATAAAACCAGCTTGATCATGGTGCATAATTTTTTTGATGTGTTGTTGAATTCTGTTTGCTAAGATCTTATTGAATTTTTTGCATTGATATTCATTAATGATCTTGGTCTATATTTTTTTATTTGTTGGATCCCTTCCTGGTTTGGAGATCAGGGTGATATGTGCTTCATAGAATGTGTTGGAAAGTATTTCTTCTTATTATACAACCTTTGGAAAAGGTTGTATAATATAGGTCTTAGTTCCTCTTGAAAGGTTTGATAGAATTTGGATATGAAGCCATCTGGTCCTGGACTTTTCTTTTTGGGGAGACTTTGCATTGTTGATGCTATTTCAGTGGTTAATATAGGTCTATTCAAGATTTGAAATTCTTTCTGGTTGAGTGTAGGAAGGTGGCATGCTTCCAGATATTGGTCCATTTCCTTCAGATTTTCATATTTCAGGGAATACAGATTTTGTAGTAATCACTGAGGATTTTTGGAATTTCTGAAGTGTCTGTTATTTTTGAGATTCCTGCTGTTACAAGTACAATTCCTGTTGTTACAAGTCAATTTCTTTCTTTCCCTCCCTCCCTCCCTTCCTTCCTTCCTTCCTTTCTTTTTGAAACAGAGTCTCACTCCATTGCCCTGGGTAGAGTGCCCTGACATCATAGCTCACAGCAACCATCAGCTGTTGGGCTTGAGCAATCCTCTTGCCTTAGCCTCCCAAGTAGCTAGGAATACAGGCACCTGGCATGACATCCAGTTAGTTTTTCAATTTTTGGTAGAGACAGGGTTTCACTCCTGCCCAGGCTGTTCTCAAACTCCTGATCTCAAGTGATCCACCAGCTTCAGACTACCAGAGTGTTAGGATTACTGGCATGAGCCACTGCACCCAACCAATTCTTTTTTATTTATGAAACAGTGTTTTATTTATGGATGTACAGTGATTCTGTGATACATCTACCTATTGATAAATATTAGGCTTGTTTCTTTTTTTATTTTAATTTTATATTACAAATAAAGATGCTATCAACATTGATATTTTGTGTCAAGATATGCTTTTATTCCTCTTGGAAAATTATTGAGGAGTGGAATGACTAAATTTTATGGTAGATGAAAGTTTGGGTTTTTATGAAACTAAACAATTGTTTTCCAAAGTGACTGTGCCATTCTGCTTTCTTGCCAGCACTGTATGAAATTTTCACTTGATCTTCATTTTCACCAATACATAGTCTATTTAATTTTAGACATTCTAATAGGGCGGTAGTGATATGTCTTTGTGGTCCTCATTTGCATTTCCCTAACAGATTCTGTATTGAATATTTATTTGTGGGTTTATTTTCAATATGCAATTTTTTTGGTAAAACTTTAGTTTAAATTATTTTGGTCATTTTTGATAAAACACATTATTTACTCTGTTTTCAAAATTTTTCACATTGTCTATATTAATTTTCCACCTGCAATAATTCCTTAATTATCATGATTGTGGGGGGTTTGAATATGGCACTATTAGTACCTAGAATATAGAAACAAAAGGTGTTGCTAAGCATTCTGTGAAGAAAAATATCCAGCCCAGAATATAAATAGAGCTGCTATTAAGAAACCTGTGTAGGTATAAACATTGGAAGTATCAGACATATGATACACAGATATTTCCTCCTTGTCTGTGCTTTTTCTTTTCACTATCTCAACAGTAAATGTGAACCATGTTTTTTAGTCATCATTACATTGTTGTCGTATCTAATAAATATTTCTCTAGATTTCTAAATCACAAATATTTTTGTATATTATATACAAAATATATAGAAGTTTTATATGTTTAGGTTTTGCATTTATTTGCATGACATTTTTGTCTATCTAGCAGGGAATAAAGATTCAACCTTTTGCATATGGATATTCATTGAGATGCTATTGTGTTACTGTCACAGTTTTGTTAAAAATTAATTGTTCACCCTATCCAACAAATGGTACCATCCATATGCAGAAGACTAAAGTGGACCACTCCTCCATGAATATATACAAATATTATGTATGAATTTAAATAAACAAATAAATACATATATACATAAATGTGAAAGAAAGTTTGATAGGAATAGAGGCACCAAAAGGTTAAAAGAATAGATTTCAGCCATTATAAAAGATGGAGACTTTACATCTTTTGTATTAATCTCGATGGAAGTGGAACACATTATTCTTAGTAAAGCATCACAATAATGGAGAAGCAAGATTCGTATAAATTCAGTTCTGATATGAGGACAATTAATGGCCTAATACATGCTGGGAGGTGGGGGAAGGGAAGAAGGAAAGGCGGTAGGGGCCTTACAGTGTATGCCACACCTTTTGGGGGCAGGACACAATTACAAAAGGGACTTTTCCTAACAAATGCAATCAATGTAACCTGGTTCTTTGTATCCGCAATGAATCACCAACAATAATAATAATAATTAAAGAATAGCTTTTCAGTGGCTCATGCCTGTAACCCTAGCACTCTGGGAGGCTAAGGCAGGTTGATTCCCTGAGCTCACAGGTTTGAGACCAGCCTGAGCCAGAGTGAGACCTTGTCTCTAAAAAAGTAGCCTGGTGTTGTGTAGGGTGCATGTAGTTCCAGCTACTTGGGAGACTATTATGACTATATATAGAAAAAGATTTATAATATGAGGCAAAAGCAGTGTTTAATTTGGGGAAAATTATCCTCCATGATTGAATCAGAACCTGGCTTAATTTTGCTTCCAAATGACCCGTGAATTATGAGGACTCCAATCTGGCTCAGCAAAATAGCCTCTATTCCGAGTTTTGTGTTACATCTAGTCATTTGAAGTAGTAAACACGTTTCATTCTGAGCTATTTTCTCACACACATACTCTGATTAGTACTCTGCCAAATGCTAGAGGAGATTCTTCTCAATTTTCTACAGTTTCTTTCTTGTGCATCTATCTCTCTTACAAGATACTCTAAACACTACTCACCTTGTCTCCCTATTCATTCAAATTCATTTATTCCAGTCAGAAAGATCCCACTTAGCTCAACTTACATTTCTTCCTTTCTTATGGAAGTCTTGACACACTCTGAAGGTAATCGGACAGAGGGTAATATTAGAATTTACCTCATGTTTTGTTTTCTTCAGGTCTTTATTTTTTTCCAAGGTCCAATGTCCAGTCTCTTAGAAGCCATTGTTTCATACATTTATATATTTTTTCCCCTGGTTTTGTTGTTGTTTCAGAGAAGAGAAAGAATCGAGTGCCCTTTACTCCATCTTGGGTGTAAGTGGAAGTCCACAGTATAAGATTTTAATTTTTTTAGCCCATTTTGTGTTTCACACTTGACTGGGCCATGGGGTACCCAAATATTTGTTTAAATGTTATTCTGAGGATATTTGTGAGATTAACATTTGAATCAATAGATTGAGTGAATCAGATTACTCTCTCAATATGAGTGGTACTTTCTCAATCTGTTGTAGCCTGAATAGAATAAAAAGACTGATTGAGGAAGAATTTGTTATCTTTGTCTGACTGTCTTTGAGCTGGCATCAGTCTTTACCTGCCTCCAGACTCAAACATGGACTAGAGCTTATACTATCCATTCTCCTGAGTCTCTCTGACTTACTACTTACAGTTCTTGAGACTTGCCAGACTCCATTACTCCAAACTTACTCTCTTTTCCCAGTTTGTGAAAAAGAAAATAAGGCTTTTAAATATTGTTTTCATTTTCTAGTTTTAATAAAGCTAAGCTTTCTCATTACTGGGCACTGAAAAGAAATTTTATCTGGCAAAATGGCTATTGCTGTCTGGTCCTCCTATGCTTGCTCAGGAGGCTTCTCCATTTTCTGGCTCTTGTTGTGTAAGGGAACAACAACATTTAGTGGCTGGTAGATTCTTCTGGTGTCCCCCACATTGGACTTGTGGCTGTTGGAACGTTGGAGTGTTATCATTGTGAGGTGGCAACAGTAATACAATTCTGTGAGAACAATTTTCATTGACAACCTTGAGAACATTCTGGAACATTCCAGAGGGCAGATCTCCAGAAAATTCTACATTTGGAGAAACACAACAACTTCTGGATATTTAGTGAGTCCTACCTGTACCCTCATCAGCCAGATCTGAACTTCAGCCAATGGTGGAGGCAGAGGGTGGAGATTGTTTCTTAGTGTTCTATTTTATTTATAGGGATAGTAGTGATTCCATGTACACATTATTTACTGACTTTTATAATTCTGTATACTTATCTTCATTTTTTATTTCTCATCATTCTCGTGCCCTGTTAGAGTTAATAATTCTCTATTAAATGTACTCTTTACATTGTGTAATGTCTCTACCTTTTAGACACAAAATGACACACATGTACATAGTGGAATATTTCTAAAATCAACCTTCTTATTTTTTTCTCTTTATGATTTCAGTAGCAATTCCTCTCAATTTTGCTTTTTTTCTGAATGTCTAGTTCCTCGTGGTGATCCTATCATAATTAAAATAAAATACAAAAGTCTGAAAATGACTTTCAAGTTTTATATGGTATTGTACTCCCTACTACCCATCCATTATTATCTCCACGGCACTATTTTCTCATTTACTAAGCTCCAGATACATTTGCCTTAGTGCTTATATGTGATTATTATTGTTATTATTATTATTATTATTATTATTTTGGAACTGCAGTACATTATGTTTGGAGTGCTATTCCTGATAATATTTACATAAGAGGCTTGTGATCCTCAGTAGATCTCAGCTCAAATACCATCTCCTCAGAGAGGTCTTTTCAATCCCCTTTAGCTAAAATAATCTGTGGTTCTCATCCTCACTCATTCTTTATACACTACTCATTTGATTGTGTTCATAATATTATTATAAACTCATTCTTTATACATTACTTCCTTGATTGCGTTCATAATATTATAAAGTCTCTGAAATTATCTCACTATTTTTTGTTTCGTATTTACCATCTTTCTACCACATACATTAAAATATAATTGTCAGAGAGACATAGTTAAGAAACTTTTTTTAAAAAGTGCTATACCTACATTGCCTAGAACATGGTAAAGATCGCAACAGATGCATAATAAGAAATGTTTTTAATTGATGGAAGGCTATATCTTATAGTTACATCTTCATTCTAAGTCCCCAAAGATTTCAATCAAGAATGTCCTGATTTTGACAAAGTTATAGTTTTTATGATCTAATGCTATATGCTGAAAAATATCATGGCTTAATATATTTAGTGGAGACGTTATTCATGGTTGAAATGTGATGTTTGATTTATAACACCTCTAATAATAAATATATAATGCTTAATTTATCCAGAAACTAAAGAAAGGATGGTGAATGAAGCAATATGCAAAAATGAAAACTCTTACTGACTGTTTTGCTGTATGAATACGATATCAGGGATTTACAAAGTAAGTATTTGCTCAAAATATTTAACTATTTAATTAACAATGTTAGTTTACTAGTCAAGTAACATTAATATTACATTTGCTTTGTTATTTATAATTTATTTTATTTTCATATCTGTTATTTTGCATAATCCTTATTAAGATCCATGATTAAATATACAAATATAGAGGATCTACCTTTCAGTCTTCCCAGGGTTTAGAATAAGAGTATCAAGTGGGTACCCAGATCCTTATTGCAATGCGCCTCTAGCGTAAAGATGAGGACAGGTAAATGTAGGTAGGACTTCTTTCACCTACCCTTAGTTACAGTATTATTAACAGAGGTTGCTAGTAGATTGCAGTGTAAATGTTAATGTTTATCTCCCCCTTCTTAACACACCCAGGGCAGCCTCTTACTGAGAAATAAGTAAGTGCAGCTCTCTAGACGAGGGGCATGTTGGTCTCTGCTAAGTTATGTTATTTAAGATGAACACCTTAACAGAACTTCTGCTAATCATTTTAATGATTTTCTGCAGATAGTTCATAATAATGACCAGTCTCTTATTTTTATGTTATTTTAAGAGTTAGCTAAATCCTTTGGATTTCTATTAGTAAAAGCTAACATTTGTGGACAATTATTGATAGTATTTAGCTATTTTATTTAATTTCCAGGTACTACTAGTGTAATTTATATACTAATTAATAGTGACAAGAGCATGAATGAAGTTGCCCAAGTTCACATAGCTGTTAAGAGACAAATCAAAGATTAAATCCAGTTGGCCTATACCAAATACATAAAATGCTTTTCTAATGCCTCCCTAGAAAGACAGCTTGCCACACTGAGCTAAGCAGAGACTGTGAATCACCTGAACACACTGCCTAAGCAGCTTGCCTTCTAGTGGACTTGTAGTTGTTTTTAGACTCTGAAAAGGAGAGGCCAGGTTAGTAAGTGTGGACTTGGATTTCTAGTTATTTCATCCTTTGTATCAGTCAGGCTGAAGGAGGCTTTTAAGTACAAGCTCTAGGGTCAAGTTACCTGAGTTTAAATCTCAGATACTTTATTTTCTAGTTATTTGAATTTAATCAAAGTGCTGATCCCCTCTGTGACTGTTTTCTCAGCTTTAGTAGAAACAATGAGAGTACCAACTTCATATACCTCCTGGAATTATACTATAGTCAGCACTTAATTTATAAAGTCAATAGAGTTAAAATAGTGCCCAGCACCTGGTAAGCATTCCATGTATAGAGTGTATTTATAGTTGCTACCCTGGACAGATAAATAATCTCATCATCTCACCTTTGAGGTAACTACAACTCAGATGCCTTTTAGAAACTGAGGCAGATCTCTTGTTAAGATGTATGTATTTCTGTATGTTTTTAAAAGTATGAAAAGAGTCCAGTTGATTCCAGGGTCCTTCCCATTAACATGTTTGATTGCATAGATATCCTTTCCCCCCTCACCGTCACCATGGCCCTGAGGCACCCTTGAATATATATGCATCCAAGCCTAAATTCTTCCATACTTTCCACACCATTATAACTTTCATCTCATAACACCATATTGCCCTTCTAGCTTTCTTTTTTTTTAATAATAATTCTTACTTCCTTCTATACTATTTATTTAATATGTTTATTATTTTTACTTACTTTGTTAACATATAAAAAATAAAATATGAATATAAAATATAAATAAAATATAAAAAATAAAAATGTGGGAATGAATGAAGAAAAAATAGAAGCTAATCTTCTTCAGTGGAATTCAATAGTTACTAATCATTTTTCATATGTTCCCCCATTCTTGCTTGCAACTGTTCATTAGGTTTGTTTGTTTGTTTGTTTGTTTGTAAAGACCATAAAGACCACTCTCATTTAGAATTTCCGCAAGTTCTCATGGCAACAGACCAGAAAGAAATGACAACTAATTATTATTAATCAGAGTTTCTATATTTAAATGTGTTGTAAATGTGTTATCTGTAGTATTTTCAACATGGAAATCCATTTGTGCCTTTCATTAAAAGCTTCTTGGAAGCTTTTAAACATGTAACCAGCAACACAAAGTAATATTATAGTGGTATGGTCATAAGAACTAAGTTATACTAAATTAAGTTGATTTGATTATTAATGCTTTTGGAGTTTTAGAAAAATAAAGTACTGATGTGAGCTCCAGATCAAAAAATATAAATGAATGAGGTTGATATTTGATAGGTTTTTATAAACTCTCGTTTTTAAGGATGGAAAACCAAAATTTCCCTAAGTATTTAAATAGAGAATATTTAACATAGCATATTGAACCAAAAAAGGAGATAAAAGATGAGAAACCACACAAGGAATTATCAGACAATTCAGAGATTAGCAAGACCATGAACTTCTGATCACCCTCAACTGGAATGATAAATCGAGCTGGCGGTGCTATTGGAGCTCAGGGGCTCTAACCAATAGCAGGGCCACAGTGGGGGCGGGGAAGGATACCTATGCAATCAAACATGTTAATGGGAAGGACCCTGGAATCAATTGGACTCTTCTCGTACTTTAAAAAACATACAGAAATACATGCAACCTAACAAGAGATCTACCTCAGTTTCTAAAAGGAAACCTGCATCTAGTTGTAGTTACCTCAGAGATGAGATGATAAAATTATTCATCTCCCCTCCTTTTGTAGAGAGGAGCTCGGGACACAAAGGAAATGCAGCAGCACTGCCCAGGACAGAGAAAAGGTGAGGTGCCACCCTGCTTTCTTTCGTTAGTGCCTCCTGCTGGCTGAATCCAGCTGCACCTGGGAGACACATGCCACAGGGGTCAGGCTCTGTGACTCAGAGCAGAGCGAGCAACATCAAGGAACAGGTGTGAGGGCAAGCAGGTCTACAGGAGGTAAAAGAAAAGCGAGGACTTAGTGATGAGTACGAACACCACGGATGAATGTAGCTATCTAAAAGCTAAAGCTAAGCTTTCATATTGTGAATCTTAGAGAAGAAGAAATCAAAATACATCTCACAGGCAATAGTAAGCCAATGGAGAAGGAAATACCAGGAAAGGAAGGAGGAAGTAAGGAAAGAAAAGATGAGAGGGAAAAGGAAATGAGGAAATGATGTCTGTTAGAAAGATCTTTCAGGAATCTGTTTGTAAGTTGTGATGGTTTAGAACAACATTGATGGTGAAGTAAGAATAACAGGAGATGTGAAGACCATTTTTTAGGGACAATCAAGACTATAGTTACCAAATGTTCATAGGGATATAAACTATCAGACAAATTATACAGTTTCAAGTCTGAGAGGAAAACATTTTGTATCTTTAATAGGTAAAACAATTAGATGAAGCATCTCTTTTGCTCAACTATGTTCAAAATGTAATTATCATAGTTGAGATTATGTACTCTGGAGACATAGTCTTCTCCATGCCATTTACTAAATCTGTGACTTTGGAAAAGTTATTTAATCATTCTATGCTTTAATTTATCTTGTGTATAACAGGAATGTTTTCTCTTTTATGTGACTTTTATGAGAATAAAATGAGTTTATACTTGTATTGTCTTCATAGTTTGTAGACTATATGTGCTTTTAAATCGAGCTTGAGATGGCATCTTTGTAGAGATATTCTATAGAGATGTTCCATAGACTATGCTTTAAAGCAAGGCTATAAGCTTGTGATGTACAGTGAAAAGTCAGGAGTAAAGGGATAAAAAAATTTACACACACACACATAAAGACATGATGGTATAGAGAAATATTCTGAAAGGAAATATTAGATAATTGTGGCGAAATGATTTAATAAAAATATAAGGAGATAAATGAAAAGGACCATATTCTTCTCAGCAAAGTATCTCAAGAATGGAAGAAAAATTATCCAATGTATTCAGCCCTACTATGACACAAATTCATAAGCACCCACACTTACATATGAATGCTATAACCCAACTACAGTCCTAGATGACGGGGAAAGAGGAGGTAGAGGTGGCGAAGGGGGAAGATCCGTAGAGGGAAGGTAATTGGTGGGACCATACCTATGGTGCATTTTACTAGGGTACATGTTAAATCTGCTAAGTGTAGAATATAAATGTCTTAACACAATAACTAAGAAAATGTGGTTAAGGCTATGTTAACCAGTTTGATGAAAATATTTCAAATTATATTTATAAATGAGCGCATTGTGCCCCATAATTGCATTAATGTACACAGCTATGATTTAATAAAAATAAATAAATAAATAAAAAGGACCAAAGAAAAAAATTACAAAGCCATCATAGAAGTCACCAAATTACATTTTAAGAATGAGGAAGTGATGCCTAGGGTCAAATATTGTAAAAAATGAAAACTATCACAAGATGATAGATTTTTCTTAAAGTGAGGTGTTTAGAATCCTATGTTAGAGTTTGGATTCAGCTCAGTGAAAGAATAACTGAAGGAAAGAATGGATACCTTTTATCAGTAATGCTTGTTAAGATAAACAAGATAAAAAATAGGAAATATGCCATCATCTTAAATATGAATGCATATTAAAGTGGTAAGTACTTCAGACGATTCTAACATGCAAATTGGAATAAAAAATGTGATTTACACAAGTTTTCTTCTTTCTTTAGCAGATTTAAAAACTTTCTCATTCTTGGCCTTCTATCATTTAAGTTATGCAGATAGATACACACAATTTGAAGTTTAACTGTCATCTAATGTGATTTAGAAGTTCTGAAATTATCATGGCTACATTTACATAGTTGTGGAGAACATAAAATTCAAGTCCTAACCAAGGGACGTGAGGAAAAGTTTAAGAGTTTATGGAATAGTGTTAATAGAAAAATAAAATTAGAGAATTTATTCTAATTTATTTATTTATTTTTATTTATTTATTTATTTTTAGACAGAGTCTCATATGTTGCCCATGGCAGATTGCCACGGCATCACTGTTCACTGCAACCTCAAATTCTTGGGCTAGAGCGGTTCACTTGCCTCAGCCTCCCAAATAGCTGCCACAACACCCAGCTAATTTTTTTTTTTTTTTTTTTTTTGTAGTTATCATTGTTGTTTAGCAGGCCCCCTGCTGGGTTAAAACCCACCAGCCCCAGTGTATGTGCCAGGCACCCTAACCACTGACGTAAGGGCACCGAGCCTATTATAATTTTATTAGTCTCAGGATTTGAAGTTGGTTTAAAAGTCATTTCCTGAAATAGCCCATAAAACTGAGTCCCTACTATTTGCAGAAATGACTCCAAGTACAGAATTTATGTATAAATACACTATTATTTCTTGAGAAAAAATTTTATTATCTGTAATTGCACATTATTTTAAATATAAATATGAAAAGGCTTATAAGTGCATCAAAAACAAGTGTCTTTTCTCAAAATCCTTTCCTCAAATACATAACTTTCATTACATACATTTCTCATAGAATTTATCTCCCTAAACAACATATATAAAATTAATCCTTTTTACTCCATTCAATATAATATTGGCTGTGGGTTTGCTGTAGATGGCCTCTATCAGTTTAAGAAATGTCCCTTCTATATCTATTTTCTTAAGTGTTCTGATCATGAAATGATGCTGGATATTATCAAAAGCTTTTTATGCATCAATTGAGAGAATCATGTGGTCTTTGTTTTTTAATTTGTTTATCTCGTGTATTATATTTATAGATTTACATATATTGAACTAGCCTTGAGACTCTGGGATAAAACCCAATTTGTCGTGGTATATAATTTATTTGATATATTGCTGGATTCTGTCTGCTAGAATATTATTCAATACTTTTGCATCAATATTCATTAGAGATATTGGTCTATAATTTTCTTTTCTTGGGTCTTTTCCTGGTTTGAGGATCAGGTTGACATTTGCTTCATAGAATGTGTTAGAAAGTATTTCTTCTTTTTCTATGTTTTTGAAAATGTTAAGTAATATAGGTACTAGTTCCTCTTTAAAGGCTTAGTAGAATTCTGATGTGAAGCCATCTTGTCCCAGACTTTTCTTTTTGAGGAGATTTTGTATAGTTGATGCTACTTCAGAAGTTGTTATAGGCCTATTCAAAATTTCCACTTCGTCCTGGCTAAGTCTAGGAAGGTGGCGTGCTTCCAAGTATTGGTCAATTTCCTTCAGATTTTCATATTTCTAAGAATAGAGTTTTTCATAATATTCATTAAAGATTTTTTTTTAATTTCTGAGGAGTCTGTGGTTATCTCATCGCTGTCATTTCTGATTGATGAAATTAGAGATTTTACTCTTTTCTGTCTGGTTAGGTCAGCCAAAGGTTTATCTATTTTATTGACCTTTTCAAAAATCAACTTTTTGATTCATGATCAGGAATCAGGCAAGGTTTCCCACTATCTCCTCTGCTTTTTAACATTGTAATGGAAGTAGCCATTGCAATCAGGCAAGAGAAAGTGACCAAGCGTATCCATGTAGGATCAAAGGAGATCAAACTTTGACTCTTCAAAGATGATATGATTCTATACCTGGAAAACCCCAGGGACTCAACTACAAAACTCTTAGAATATACATAAGTTAAATAGTCAAACATACTTCAATTTTTAAAAAAATGACCCCCCTAAAGAAATAAAGAAAAAAAATTTTTTATTAAAAGTAGAATAAATAAAAATAAACTGCTATATTTTGAATTATAAATAATAAATACTATTAAATGGATGTTATGTTCCGTAAGGGCAGTGATTCTCTTAACCCCCTCTCTTCTTGTTGTCATTTATCAAACAGTAATGCAACAATTTTTGTTTAAACATTTCTTCTAATTATGAAAATATTGTTCTCTGTTGAGATAAACAATGTACTTCAAAAGCATTTTCATTGTTGTATGGATTTCTGTTTTCCACAAATAACATGATATTTTTTCATTTGCATAACTTTCTTTGAATGTATGGCAAAATATTTCCAATATTCTAAAATTAATATACTTATCAACATAGTTTTCTACATATATGATTCTATTTAATAATAAAACACAATTGGCTAAGGAACAGCATGGGTTAGAAATGTATGGGTCCACTTAGAGGCAGATTTTTTTCAATAAAGGTCAACTCTGAGTCTGCCTGCCTCCTGCTTACCCTTCACCTTCTCGATCTATTCCACTTCTGTTCCACCTGACATAGGAAGCTCAATCTTTACTCAATCCTCCTCAGCCTACTTGACATGAAGGTGACGAAGCAGGATCCTTTTGTGATGATTTACTTCCACTTTGCGATTATATATTTTCTTCCATATGATTTTCTAAGTAACATTTTCTTTTCACTAGCTTACTTTAGTGTAAAAACACAGTATTATGATACCTCTAACATAAAATATCTGCTAATTTATTATGTTATCAGTGAGGCTTCTAGTTTATGGTACATTATTAGTAGTTAAGTTTGGTGGAGAGAAGTTATATGTGGATTTTGGATTGTGTGGAAAGTCAGCACTGGTAACCCCTGTGTTGTATAAGGATCAATTGTAGTTCATTTTCCTCATGGAGAACTCTTCCTTGGAGCTGTTTCCACTCCCTTATAGACATTGGGTTTCCTTTTATTGTCACTATGGGAATCATCCTTATGTCTCCATGTCCCTTGACACACACGCATACTTACTGTGTTGGGTCCATTGCCTCAGACTCTGCTTTCCTCCCTCGTGATATGCTGACAAAGGGAGCCAGGGCAGGTCAATTTGTGGAGACTGCTCTTCTGAGAACTTTATTTTTTTTGGCACCCTAACCTTTGACAATATTTTTGAGTACCAAATTCTACATTAAATATGATTCACATCATAACATCAAGGAATTGTATTATTGAATCGTAGCATTCAATATTCATGTTCAGAAAATTAATACAATTTGTATTTCAAGTCCTGCTTCAAGGTGACCTGATTTTAGTCTGTTGCTTCTTGTAAGAAGTTTATATTCCTTCCCCCTGATTTTCTGAAATTTTACACTATTGTATACTCTTATAAATCGATGTAATTAATTGAACTGGGATACAGGTGTTTTATTTGCAACTGGGTACTTAAATTAGTTATACATTTTCTTTTTTTATCTTTTTGAAAATTTTTTGGCTACACGTCTTCCACTTGTCTACAAGAACTTCTCTTGGTGGAATATTGAACTTCCTGGATTGTTTCTTTTGTTATCATTTTCACCTACTATCTTTACCTTTTTGTTTTAGTTTTTGGAAGATTTCATCTTTTACATTATTTTGTCTATCTCTATTAATTTTATGTGTAAATATTTGCTAACTCAAATTTTCAATGGTCTGTGATTTTTTTCTTCTTATCACTTTATATCATAGATACAGTATATTTGCCTGCCACTGAGTATAAGATTCTGAATTTATTTTCATCTTTCACTCAGAGGTGGTTTGTAATTATGTTGCTAACATACTTATTTAAAAGAGAGCTGTTACAATGTTGTTTGGAACATCTGGGTTCATTGTGAGCTTCACTGTATTAGGATCAAGTGCCTGTTGAGCTTTTTCATTTGAGGATTCAAATGTCAGTGCATTCAGGTAATTCAAACATCTCAGAAAAGGATTCCCTAACTTCTTGTTAAGGACATGTTAACAGGTTGTCAGAACTCTACAGTTGTGATAGTTGGGAGTTGTTCTGTGAGTACCAAGTGCAGCACGCCTGAAATTGCTCTGAGCTGTGTTATTGGAGTAACAAAGACACATCAGTGTTGCTTTTAATTCATGGATCCAAGGCAAGTTTTTGGACAGTTTGTACCAACATTTCAACACAACCTATCGATAATAGTAATATTAGCTGAGCTTGGAAAGGAGCTATGCTGTTGGCCTTGGTCGGGATGAAAAGTAAGCCTATGTGAATGGCCAGGTTTAAGAAAGGGGCAAGCCAAGATTCCATCATTGTTCTGAGGTGTTCTGTGCATGTAGTGGTGGGCCCTGACCCGAGAAAGAGTATCCTGCATATCTCTGTACCCCTAGAGAGAACAATCTCAGCTACCATTCATGAGGAACACTTTTACCATCACAGTATCATGATGTTGTATCATTTTTTAGTAGCAACTTTAAATTTGTAAGCAGTGTCATTTTGAGGATTTTTATTATTTTTCCTTTGGAGACAGAGTTGCACTTTGTTGCCCAGGCTGTAATGCCATGGCCTCAGCCTTGCTCACAGTAACCACAAGTTATCCTGCCTCCACCTCTAAAGTAGCTGGGACTACAGGTACTCAGATAACATTGCCACAACACTCAGATAATTTTTCTATTTTTAGTAGAAACTGGGTCTCACTTTGCTCAGGCTGGTCTCCAACTCCTGAGCTCAAGTGATCTTACTGCCTCGGCCTCCCATAATGTTACGATTAAAGTCTAGAGCCACTATGCCCAGCCTGACTTTTGTAAGCTTTTGAAACAATTGGTCCCCAAGTGCCATCATTAGTGCAAAAGTCCTAATGTAGGTTATGTAGAGTCCCCCGTTTAGTTTTTGATTGCGAAAATCAGAATTATGAGATTATTTAAAAAATTTATTTTATTTCAGAATGTGAAACAAAGATACATATGCTTTGGATACATGCATTACTTATATGTAGTAAGTCAGGGTGATAATTATGTCCATCCCCCAGATAATGTACATTGTACCCATTAAATGTGAATTTATCCATTCCTTCTTCTCCCCACCTACATGATTGATTTCCATTGAAACTTACTTCCATATGTACCCATGCATGTTAGTTACAATTAAAAAGTGAGCACATGTGGCATTTGTTTTTTTCATTCTTGTGATACTTAAGAGGATGCTCTCTAGTTCCATCTTGATTGTTACAAAAGGTGTTAGTCCACCCCTTTTTTAAAGATAGAGTAATATTTAATGGTATACATATATAACAGTTTTTATTAATACACTCATGTATTGCTGGGAACTTAGGTTTTTTCTCACATCTTTGTGACTGTGAATTGTGCTGCTATAAATATTCTGGTGAAAGTGTATTTTATATAGAGTATCTTTTTTTTCTTTTGGTAAATACCCAGTTGTGGGATTCCTGGGCCAAATGGTAGCTCTATTTTTAGTTCTTTGTGATATCTCCATGCCACTTTCTGTAGAAGTTGTACTGGTTTCTGTAGAAGTTGTACTGGTTTGCAGCAGTGTATAAATGTTCCTTGTCTTGCATCCATGCCAGCATGTTTGGGAGCTTTTGCATAAAAGCCATTTTCTCTGGATTTAAGTTATATTGCATTGTGGCTTTGAATTGGAGTTCCCTGATGATTAGAGATGTTGGGCACTTTTTTATATATTTATTGACCATTAGCCTACCTGATTTTGAAAAGCTTCTGTTCATGTCCTTTGCCCACTTTTTTTTTTTTTTTTAATTGAGACAGAGTCACAATTTGCTGCCCTGTGTAGAGTGCTGTAGTATCATAACTCACAGCAACCTCAAACTTGGGTTCAAGCTATTCTCTTGCCTCAGCCTCCCAAGTAACTGAGACTACAGGCACCTGGCACAACACCTAGCTTTTTAATTATTTATTTATTTATTTATTTATATTTATTTATTTAGTTTGTTGTTTAGCAGGCCCAGGTGGGGTTAGAACCCAACAGCACTGGTGGATGTGCCAGGTGCCCTAACTGCTCACTTTTTAATGGGGTTGTTTGAGATCTTGCTGATTTGCATGAGTTCTTTGTATATTCTGGTTATCAGCCCTTTATAAAATTTATAGCATGCCAATATTTTATCCCCTTGGTACATTGTCTAGTCATTGTCCTGATTGTTTTCTTAGCTATACAAAAGCTTTTTAATTCAATCAGGTGCTTCATTTCTCCATTATTTGTTGTTGCTGTGATGGCTTTTAAGGTCTTCTTCATAAATTCTTTGCCTAGGCTGATAACAATAAGTTTTTCCAGCCTCTTCTTCTAGAATTTTTTTTTTTTTTTTTTGAGACAATCTCACTATTTTGTCCTCAGTAGAATGCTGTGGCATCATAGCTCACAGCAACTTCAAACTCTTGAGCTTAAGCAAGTCTGTTGTCTCAGCCTCCTAAGTAGCTGGGACTACTGGCACCCGCAACAACTCCTGGGTATTTTTTTGTTGCAGTTGTCCTTATTTAGCTGGCCTGGGCTGGGTTTGAACCCGCCAGCCTCAGTGTATGTGGCTAGCACCCTACCCACTGGGTACAGGCGCTGCCCTCTTCTAGAATTCTTATCCTTTCTTGCTGTAGGTTTCAGTTTGTTACCATTATGAATTAATAATCATGAGTGGTGAGAAGTGTGGAATGGTTTCAGTCCTCTACAAGTGCCTGTCCAATTTCTGTCAGCACCATTTATTTGAATAGGGATTATTTCCGCCATCATGTGTTTTCATCTATTTTGTCAAAGATTGGATGGCACCATGAGGATGGATTTTTATCTGTGTTTTCTGTTAGGATCCACTGGTCTGTGTGTCTATTCTTGTACAAATACTCTGCTGCTTTGATGACTATGACCTTGCAGTAAAGCTTGATGTCTGGTAAGATAATGCCTCCTGAAGGAGTTCTTTTTGCTTAAGGTTACTTTGACTATTTGGAACATTTTCTGGTTCTGTACAAAGCATAAAATTGTACTTTCTAGTTCTTCAAAAGGTTGACATTTTTTTATTTTAGTGAGGATTGCACGGAAGCTGCAGATCACATTGGTAAGTAAAGACATTGTAACTATTTTGATTCTGTCATTTCATGAGCATGTTATGTGTTTTCATTTGTTTACATCCTCTGCCATATCCTTCTTTACCAATTATTAATTCTCTGTAGAAGTCTTTCACATCTTTAGTTAAACATATCCCTGGGCATTTTATTTTCTTTGTGGCTATTGTGAAAGTTATTGAGTCTTTGATTTGATTCTTGGCTTGATTGTTGTTGGCATATATGAAAACTGATTTGTATGCAATTATTTAGTAACCTGAGACTTTACTAAGTCTATTCATCAATTCCAAGAGTCTCTCAGCAGAATGTTTGGAGTTTTCTAGATGTACATTCATATTTCAGTGACATAGTTAGATACTTCATTCCTATATTTTTATAAACTAGATTGCCTGATTATTCTAGCTAGGACTTTGAATTCTGATCTTAAATAAAAATGATGACAGTGAGAAATCCTGTTTCATTACAGTTCTAAAAATGAATGCTTTCAATTTTTTCGCATTCAGTATGATATTGGCTGTGGGTTTGTCATGTATGGTTTTTACTTTGAGGTATGTTCTATCCATGCTTATTTTGTTGAGAGTTTTTATCATAGGGTGCTGAATTTTGTCATGCTTTTTCTGCATCTAACAAGATAATATATGGTCATTTTTCATCTATTTATGTGGTTAATTACATTTATAGATTTATGTATGTTGAACCATCCTTGCATCTCTGAGGTGAAGCCCACTTGATCATGGTGGATCATTTGATGTGCCACTGAGCTCAATTTGCTAGGATTTTATTGAATATATTTACATATATATTCATAAAAAATGTCCTATAGTTTTCTTTTTTTGTTGTTTCCTTTCCTGGCTTTGGTTTCATAGAATAAGTTGGGGAGGACACAACCCCTTTCTCTATGCTATTAAATACAGTATATACTCGAGTATAAGCTGAGTTTTTTCGGCACAAAATTTGTGCCGAGTTTGGGTCTTTCGGCACAAAAAACTTGGCTTATACTCGAGTATATACGGTAATTCGTACACTATAAGTAGCAATTCTTTTTTGGTTTGGCAAAATTTGGCTATGAAACTAGCTGGTCTTGCATTTTTTTATTTTATTTTTTCTTTTTATTTTTTTATTATTTTTTTAAACTATTTTTTTTTTTTATTAAATCATAGCTGTGTACATTGATATGATCATGGGGCATCATACACTAGCTTCATAGACCGTTTGACACATTTTCATCACACTGGTTAACATAGCCTTCCTGGTATGTCCTTAGTTACTGTGTCAAGACATTTACATTCCACATTTACTAAGTTTTGCATATACCCTTCTAAGATGCACCACAGGTGTAATCCCACCAATCCCCCTCCCTCTACCCACAGTTTAAACTTTTTTATAGTTCTTTTTGTTCTTAAGATATACCTTTAGGGGTATATCTCACTTTGTCACCCTTGGTAGAGTTCTGTGACATCATAGCTCACAGCAACCTTAAACTCTTGGGCTCAAGCCATTCTTTTGTCTCAACCTCCCTAGTAGCTGGGACTATAGGTGCCTGCTGCAATGCCCAGCTATTTATTTATTTATTTATTTTTTAGCAGGTCCAGGTTGGGTTTGAACTCACTGTGCCATAATATGTGGCCAGTGCCCTAACCACTGAGATACGGGTGCCCAGCCAGATTACTGTATTTTTATTTATTTATTTATTTATTTATTTATTGTTAAATCATAGCTGTGTACAATAATGCAATTGCCTGTACCCATTCTAAGATGCACCATAGATGTGGCCCCACCCATTACCCTCCCTCCACCAAAACCTCACCCCCTCCCTTCCCCTTTCTTGGCCCTTTCCCCATAGTCTTGTGCTATAGTTGGGTTATAGCCTTCATGTGAAAGCTATAATTTAGCTTCATAGTAGGGCTGAGTACATTGGATACTTTTTCTTCCATTCCTGAGATACTTT
>CAUYPK010032745.1:0-11757 GCA_963574355.1 Loris lydekkerianus
TGGGCTGCAATAAACATTCTGGTACAGATGTCTTTGTTATATTGTGATTTTTGGTCTTCTGGGTATATACCTAGTAAAGGAATTATAGGATCGAATGGCAGGTCTATTTTTAGGTCTCTAAGTATTCTCCAAACATCCTTCCTGAAGGAATGGATTAGTGGGCATTCCCACCAGCAGTGTAGAAGTGCGCCCTTTTCTCCACATCCATGCCAACATTTCTGGTTTTGGGATTTTGTTATGTGGGCTTCTCTTACTGGGGTTAGGTAATATCTCAAAGTAGTTTTGATTTTCATTTCTCGTATGATTAAGGATGATGAGCTTTTTTTCATGTGTTTGTAGATTGTGCATCTGTCTTCTTTAGAGAAGTTTCTCTTCAAGTCCCTTGCCCACCCTGAGATGGGATCACATGTTGTTTTCCTGCTAATATGTTTGAGTTCTCTGTGGATTCTGGTTATTAAACTTTTATCAGAGGTATAACCTGCAAGTATTTTCTCCCATACTGAGGCCTGTCTGCTTGCTTTATTTACTATGTTCTTGGCTGTGCAGAAGCCTTTTAGTCTGATCAGGTCGCAGTAATGTATTTTTGATAATGCTTCAATTGCCTGGGGAGTCCTCTTCATAAAATATTCACCCAGGCTGAATCCTTGAAGAGATTTCCCTGCACTTTCTTTAAGTATTTTTATAGTTTCATGTCTTAAGTTTAAAACTTTTATCCAGTGAGAGTCTATCTTATTTAATGGTGAAAGGTGTGGATTCAGTTTCAGTCTTTTACAGATTACCAGCAGTTTCACCCAGCACCATTTGTTAAATAGGAAATCATGTCCCCACTGAAAGTTTTTAATTGGCTTGTCAAATATCAAATAATGGTAAGTAGTTGGATTCATCTCTTGGTTCTCTATTCTGTTCCAGATATCTACTTCTCTGTTTTTGTGCCAATACCATGCTGTTTTGATCATTACTGATTTATAGTAGTCTCAGGTCTGGTATGATTTATAGTACAGTCTCAGGTCTGGTAGCATGATTCCTCCTGCTTTGTATTTATTTCTGAGTAATGTTTTGGCTATTTCAGTTTTTTTCTGATTCCATATAAAATTAAGTATTATTTTTTCAAGATCTTTAAAATGTGACAAAGGAGCTTTAATAGAAATTGCATTAAAATTATATATTGCTTTGGGTGTTATAGACATTTTAACAATGTTGATTCTTCCCAGCCATGAGCATGGTATGTTTTTCCATTTGTTAACATCTTCAGCTATTTTTTTTCTTAATGTTTCATAGTTCTCTTTGTAGAGACCTTTCACATCCTTTGTTAGGTATACTCCCAAATATTTCATCTTGTTTGCCACTACTGTAAAAAAAATAGAGTCCTTGAGTGTTTTTTCGGCTTGGTTATTGTTGGTATATGAAAAGGATACCGAGTTATGGGTGTTGATTTTGTAGCCTGAGACATTGCTGTATTCCTTGATCACTTCTAAAATTCCGTAGTAGAATCCCTAGTGTTTTCCACATATATGATCATATCATTTGAGAAGAGTGAAAGTTTGATCTCTTCTGACCCTATGTGGAAACACTTGATCGCCTTTTCTTTCTTAATTGCAATGGCTAAAACTTCCATCTCAATGTTGAAGAGCAATGGAGGCACTGGGCAGCCTTGCCTGGTTTCTGATTTAAGTGGAAGTGATTTCAATTTAACTCCATTCAATAAGATATTGGCTGTGGGGGGTAGGAGGGATTAAAGATGGCTGCCGAGTAATAGCTTCTCTGCAACTGGGCAAGGCGAGTCTGGGGAGACAAGTCTCCAGGCATCTCTGGCTTGTGGGATCTGCCTATGATCATCCCTTTGAGGATACAGGGAGCCAGCAAAGGTCCTTTGGACCCCAGGAGGAGGACAAAAAAAGTGGAAAACTGGCAAGTGTTTGTGTGTGTTCGATCGACCTAATCACGCTAGCAACTGTAAGTACAAGCAGCAGTGAGACTGCAAACAGGAAAGGCCTTACCTGTGAACTGTTTTGGCATTCTTGGACTTGCGTTCATTTGAGCTGCCTTGGGGAGAGCTTTAGCAGGAGTGTGGAGAATTTTGGGCATTGTTTGGGGACCAAGACTGAGCCAATGAGCTGGGTGCAGGAAGTCATTGTGAAAGAACTGCCCCCAGCAAGCTCTGCTCTTAGGGTCCCAGAGCAAGTATTAGGCGGGACAAAGTAACCTAGTGACTGAGCAGCCTAAAGGCAGAGACTGAACTGCCTTACAGCCTTAATTCTTAGGGGCAGCGTGAGACAGTTTTGGCACACTGGAGCCTTGGGCTGTTGACCTGGGTAGAGTGCTGTGACATCACAGCTCATAGCAACCTCAAACACCTGGGCGTGGTACTGCCCAGACCTCCATAAGAGCTGTGCAGTGACCCCTAACCAGTGACCCGCACCCACCGGGCCTCCGCATTCCCTAATCAGGAACTGTGGGAGCCATGCAACTCTGTGTCCTCCTAGCCTCCACACTAGCCCTTTCATTTGGCCAGGTATCTGGTAGCTGCGTGCTCTCTGGAGCCCTCCCTGCCTCTGCACAGAGCCCTTCTCCTGGCCAGAGACTGCTAGAGCTTTGGGCTCTCTGTGCCAAAGTCACTGGGTGCTAGGCACTCCTGGAACTGTGCATACCACCTCTAGTCCTGTTGCTGGATCTGCGTTTGTCACACAACGAAGCTGCTTCCTTAAGCAGAACTTCCTATCAAGAGCATCCCCAGAGGAACTACACAGGGTCACTCCCTACAAAGACCCAGCAACAATAGAGTGATCCCGCTGGGGTCTAATCTTGGAGAGACACCTCGCCAACTCTGAGGACGGCCAGAGGCAATGGTGAAAAACAATCATGAGACAAAATCAACAGAAAAACTCTGGCAATATGAATAATCATAGTAGATCAACCCCCACAAGGATCAATGGGGCAGAAACAGCATAAGACCCCATGCACAAACAAATAGCTGATGTGTCAGAAATTGATTTCAGGATCTGCATAGCAAATAAGATCGAATTAGAATTTCAAATGTTATCTCAAGAATTCAACGAATTCAAAGAACAAATGACCAAAGATTTTGACATATTGAGACAAGAAGTTGAATCCGTCAAAGATCTGAGAAACAGAGTAGAATCCTTTAGTAACAGAATGGAGCAAGCAGAAGAATGGATTTCTGACATTGAAGACAAAGCTTTTGAACACTCCTAAACACTCAAAGAAGAAGAGAAATGGAGAGCAAAAACAGACCACTCTCTCAGAGAGCTCTGGTATAATTTGAAGAAAATCAATATTCGTCTTATAGGGATCACCGAAAGTGACGAAGTGGCTTCACAAGGCACAGAGTCTCTTCTCCAAGAGATTATGAAAGAGAACTTTCCAGATATGCCAAGAAATTCCGAAATTCAGATAGCAGACAGTTTTCAGAACTCCAGCACGACTCAACCTGAATAAGACCTCCCCAGACACATCATAATCAATTTCACTGAAGTTAATATGAAAAAGAAAATTCTGAAAGCTGCCAGACGAAAGGAAATTATTATTTAAAAGGGGGAGAATATTAGAATAACTGCAGATCTCTCTGCTGAAACCTTTCAAGCTAGAAGAGGATAGTCATCGACTTTTAGTCTCCTAAAACAAAATAACTTTAAAACCAAGATCCTGTACCCAGCTAAACTGAGCTTCATTTATGAAGGAGAAATTAAATACTTCAATGACATTCACATGTTGAAGAAAATTACCACAACTAAACCAGCTCTCCTGGACATTCTTAGACCTATCCTCCATAAAGACAGGTGTAATTTTCCACCACAAAAGTAAATCCACACCAAAAATTTTAGATCAAATTCCAACTTCTACAGTCGCAAAAGGAATAAAAATGTCCACCCGAACTCTCAAAAGACTTATCTATATACTCAATTAACATGAATGGTTTAAATTGTACTCTAAAAGGCACAGGTGGCTGACTGGATACAAAATTTCAAGCTAGATATCTGCTGCATACAAGAATCGTATCTTACATTAAAAAACGAATACAGACTCAAGGTGAAGGGATGGTCATCTATGTTCCAGGCAAATGAAAAGCAGAAAAAAGCAGGTATTGCAATCCTGTTCGCAGATGCAATAGGCTTTAAACGAACCAAAATAATTAAGGATAACGATGGACACTTCATATTTGTTAAAGGTAATACTCAATATGATGAATCTCAAATTATTAATATTTATGCATCCAACCACAATGCACCTCAATTTATAAGAGAAACTCTAACGGAAATGAGCAACTCAATTTCCTCCACTTCCATAGTAGTTAGAGATTTTAACACCCCTTTAGGAGCCCTGGATAGATCCTCCAAAAAGAAGCTAAGCAAAGAAATTTTAGATTGAAACTCAACCATTCAACATCTGGATGTAACAGACATCTTCAGAATATTTCATCCCAACAAAACTGAATACACATTCTTCTCATCAGCCCACGGAACATACTCCAAAATCGACCACATCCTAGGCCACAAATCTAACCTCAGCAAATTTTAAAAAATATATAAATTATTTCTTGCATCTTCTCAAACAATGATGGAATAAAAGTTGAACTAAATAACAACAGGAACCTGCATACTCATACAAAATCATGGAAGCTAAACAACCTTAGGCTGAAGAATACCTGGGTTATAGACAAGATTAAGAAGGAAATCACCAAATTTTTGGAACAAAACAACAACCAAGACACGAATTACCAGAACCTCTTGGATACTGCAAAAGCAATCCTAAGAGGGAAATTTATAGCATGCAAGCCTTCCTCAAGGAAATGGAAAGAGAGGAAGTTAATAACTTAATGGAACATCTCAAGCAACAGAAGAAAGAAGAACACTTCAACCCCAAACCAAGCAGAAGAAAAGAAATAACTAAAATCAGAGCAGAATTAAATGAAATTAAAAACAAAAGAATTATACAACAGATCAATAAATCCCAAAGTTGGTTTTTTGAAAAGATCAATAAAGTAGATAAACCTTTGGCCAACCTAACCAGGAAAAAAAGAGTCAAATCTCTAATTTCATCAATCAGAAATGGTAATGATGAAATAACAACAGACCCCTCAGAAATTCAAAAAGTCCTTAACAAATACTATAAGAAACTCTACTCTCAGAAATATGAAAATCTGAAAGAAATCGACCAATACCTGGAAGCACACCACCTACCAAGACTTAGCCAGAATGAAATGGAAATGTTGAACAGTCCTATATCAAGTTCTGAAATGGCATCAACTATACAAAATCTCCCTAAAAAGAAAAGCCCAGGACCAGATGATTTAAAGTGGACCCACACCTTTCATCATTAACTAAGATAGACTCTCACTGGATAAAAGATGTAAACTTAAGACATGAAACTTTAAAAATACTTGAAGAAAGTGCAGGGAAAACTCTTGAAGGTATCAGTCTGGGTGAACATTTTATGCGGAGGACTCCCCAGGCAATTGAAGCAGTACCAAAAATACACTACTGGGACCTGATCAAACTAAAAAGCTTCTGTGCAGCCAAGAGCATAGTGAATAAAGCAAGCAGACAGCCCTCAGAATGGGAGAAAATATTTGCAGGTTATACCTCCGAAAAAGGCCTACTAACCAGAATCCACAGAGAACTCAAATTTATTAGCAAGAAAAGAGCACGTGACCCCATTACAGAGTGGGCAAGGGACTTAAAGAGAAACTTCTCCAAAGAATACAGATGCAAAATCTACAAACACATGAAAAAAACCTCATCATCCTTAATCATCAGAGAAATGCAAATCAAAACTACTTTGAGATATCACCTAACCTCAGTATCAGTAGCCCACATAACAAAATCCCAAAACCAGAAATGTTGGTGTGGATGTGGAGGAAAGGGCACACTTCTATACTGCTGGTGGGAATGCACACTAATACGTTCCTTTTGTAAGGATGTTTGGAGAATATTTAGAGACCTAAAAATAGACCTGCCATCAATCCTATAATTCCTTTATTAGGTTTATACCCAGAAGATTAAAAATCACAATATGACAAAGACATCTGTACCAGAATGTTTATTGCAGCCTAATTCATAATTGCTAAGTCATGGAAGAAGCCCAAGCTCCCATCGACCCACAAATGGAGTAGCAAATTGTTGTACATGTACACCATGGAATATTATGCAGCCTTATAGAAAGATGGAGACTTTACCTCTCTCATGTTTACATGGATGGAGCTGGAACATATTCTTCTTAGCAAAGTATCTCAGGAATGGAAGACAAAGTATCCAATGTACTCAGCCCTACTATGAAGCTAAATTATAGCTTTCACATGAAGGTTATAACCCAACTATAGCACAAGACTATGGGGAAAGGGCCAAGGAAGTGGAAGGTAGGGTGTGCGTTTGGTGGAGGGAGGGTGATGGGTGGGACCACATTTATGGTGCATCTTAGAATGGGTACCGGCTATTGCCCTAATGTACACAGCTAAGATTTAACAAAAAAAAAAAAAAAAAAGATATTAGCTGTGGATTTGCTGTAGATGGCCTCTATCAGTTTAAGAAATGTCCCTTCTGTACCAATTTACTTAAGTGTTTTGATCATGAAGGGATGCTGGATAGTATCAAAAGCTTTTTCTGTATCAATTGAGAGAATCATATGGTCTTTATTTTATAGTTTGTTTATGTGCTGAATTATATTTATAGATTTATATATATTGAACCAGCCTTGAGACCCTAGTATAAATCCCACTCGGTCATGGTGTATAATTTTTTTGATGTGCCGTTGGTTTCTATTTGTTAGGATCTTATTGAGTATTTTAGCATTAATATTCATTAGTGATATTGGTCTATAATTTTCTTTTCTTGTTGGGTCTTTCCCTTGTTGGGGTTCAAGGTGATGTTTGCTTCATAGAATGTGTTGGGTAGTACTCCTTCTTTTCCTATATTTTTGGAGCAGTTTAGTAATATAGGTACTAGTTCTTCTTTAAAGGGTTCGTAGAATTGTGACGTAAAGCCATCTTGTCCTGGGCTTTTCTTGTTAGGAAGGTTTTGATTAATTGATGGTATTTTGGAAATTGATATAAGCCTGTTCAACAAATTACTTCGTTCTGGCTAAGTCTTGGTAGGTGGCGTACTTCCAAGTATTGGTCGATTTCTTTCAGATTTTTATATTTCTGAGAGTAAAGTTTCTTCTAATATTCGTTAAGGATTTTATGAATTTTTGAGGGGTCTGTTGTTATTTCATCTTTACCATTTCTGGTTAATACAATTAGAGATTTGATTCATTTTTTCCTGGTTAGGTTGGCCAAAGGTTTATCTACTTTATTGACCTTTTTAAAAAACCAACTTTTAGATTTATTGACATGTTGTATAATTCTTTTGTTTTTAATTTCATTTAATTCTTCTGTGATTTTGGTTATTTCTTTTCTTCTGCTGGGTTTGGAGTTGAAGTGTTCTTCTTTCTCCAGTTGCGTGAGATGTTCCATTAAGTTATTAACTTCCTCTTTTTCTGTTTTCTTGAGGAAGGCTTGCAGTGTTATAAATTTCCCTCTTAGTACTGACTTTGCAGTATCCCAGAGGTTCTGGTAGTTTGTGTCTTGATTGTTTTTTGTTTCAAAAATTTGGTGATTTCCTTCTTAATCTTGTCTATAACCCATGTATCCTTCAGCATAAGGTTGTTTAGCTTCCATGTTTTTGTAGGGGTATGCAGATTCCTGTTGTTATTTTGTTCAACTTTTATTCCATGATGGTATGAAAAGATGGAAGGAATAATTTCTATTTTTTTAAAATTTGCTGAGGTTAGATTTGTGGCCTAGAATGTGGTCGATTTTGGAGTATGTTCTGTGGGCTCACGAGAAGAATGCGTATTCAGTTTTGTTGGGATGAAATGTTCTGTAGTTAAGTCCAGATGTTGAGTGGTTAAGTGTAAATCTAAAATTTCTTTGCTTAGGTTGTTTTTGGAGGATCTATCCAGGTCTGCTAAAGGGGTTTTAAAATCTCCAACTACTATGGAACTAGAGGAAATTGAGTTGCTCATGTCTGTTAGAGTTTCTTTTATAATTTGAGGTGCATTCTGGTTGGGTGCATAAATATTAATAATTGAAATCTCATCATATTGAGTATCACCTTTAACAAATATAAAGTGTCCATCTTTATCCTTCCTGATCTTGGTTTGTTTAAAGCCTATTGCATCTGCAAATGGGATTGCAATGCCTGCTTTTTTCTGCTTTCCATTTGCCTGGAATATAGATGACCATCCCTTCACCTTGAGTCTATATTTGTCTTTTAATGTAAGATGAGATTCTTGTATGCAACAGGTATCTGGCTTGCGTTTTTGTATCCAGTCAGCCAACCTGTGCCTCCTTAGAGGACAATTTAAACCATTCACATTAATTGAGAATATTGATAAGCTTTCTGAGAGTCTGTTGGACATTTTTAATCCTTTTGCGACTGTGCAAGTTGAAATTTTATCAACATTTTCTGGGTGGGTTTACTTTTGTGGTGGAGTATTATGCTCGTCTTTATGGAGAATAGGTCTAAGAATATCCTGGAGATCTGGTTTAGTTGTGGCATATTTCTTCACCATGTGAACATCATTAAAATATTTAATTTCTCCATCATAAATGAAACTCCATTTAGCTGGTACAGGTTCCTGGATTGAAAGTTATTTTCTTTTAGGAGATTAAAAGTCAATGACCATTCTCTTCTAGCTTGAAAGGTTTCAACAGAGAGATCTGCAGTTATTCTAATATTCTTCCCCCTTGTAGGTAATGGTTTTCTTTCATCTGGCTGCTTTGAGAATCTTCTCCTTCATATTAACTTTAGTGAAATTGATTATGATGTGTCTGGGGGATGTCTTATTCTGGTTGAGTCATGCTGAAATTCTCAAATTGTCAGCTATCTGAATTTCCGAATTTTTTGTTATGTCTGGAAAGTTCTACTTCATAATCTCATTGAGAAGAGACTCTGTGCCTTATGAAGCCACTTTATCACTTTCGTGGATCCCTATAAGACGTATACTGGTTTTCTTCAAATTATCCCAGAGCTCTCTGAGAGAGTGATCTGTTTTTGCCCCCCTTTTCTCTTCTTCTTTGAGGGTTTGGGAGCATTGCAAAGCTTTGTCTTCAGTGTCAGAAATCCTTTCTTCTGCTTGCTCCATTCTGTTACTGAGGGATTCTACTGTGTTTCTCAGGTCTTAGAGGGATGCAACTGTCTTAATGTGTCAAAATGTTTGATCATTTGATTATTGAACTTGTTGAATTCTTGAGATATCTTTTGGGCTATTGCTTGGAATTCTAATTCGATCTTATTTGCTATCCAGATTCTGAATTTGATTTCTGACATCTCAGGTATTTGTTTGTGCATGGGATCTTGTCCTGTGTCTGCCCCATTGTTCCCAGGGGGAGTTGATCTACTCTGATTATTCATATTGCCAGTGTCTTTTCTTTGATTTCATGTCATCATTGTTTTTCACTGTTGCCTCTGGCCATCCTCAGAGTTGGGGTTGTGTCTCTCTGAGATTATACCCTGGGAGTATCACTCTATTGTTTTGTGGGTCTTTGTATGGAGTCACCCTGTGTAGCTCTACTGGGGCTGCCCCAGCCAGGGAGTTCTTCTTGTGGGAACAGCTCCAGAGTGTGACACCCCAGGATCCAGCAACAGGGAAAGGGATGGTGCACACAGTTCTGGGAGTGCTTGGCACCCAGTGACTTTGGCACAGAGGGCTCAAGGTTCCAGCAGTCTCTGGTCAGGAGAAGGACTCCATGCAGAGGCAGGGAGGGCTCTGTTAGGCCAGTGGCTACCAGGGTCCTTGGCCACAGGAGCAGGTGGTGTGGAGGCATGGAGAGTACAGAAGGGAGGACGCAGGGTTGCGTGGCTCCTGGAGTTCCTGGTCAGGGTGTGCAGAGGTCCAGTGGGTGGGGCAGTGGGTCCCTGCACAGCTGTGACTGGGGTCCAGGAGGGTCCAGCGCGGTTCTTACCAGGGTCAGGAGGTTGCCGATCACAGGTCCCAGCTCAGCTTTTCCGGAGGTCCGGGAGGGTGCCGATTGCAGGTCCCTGCTCTTCTGGAGGGGGGAGGGTGCTGATCACTATTCCAAGAGCAGCTCTTCTGGAGGTTTGGGAGGGTGCCGATCATGGTCCCAGCACAGCTCTTCCAGAGGTCGAAAATTAATTATATTTTATTTTAGTTATTTTTAACGTATGAAAATGGTATGTGGTATGTAATCTTTTGATCTTTTAGAATTTTTTTTTTTACTTAATCTTGTTTTGTAAGATTTCTCAATATTGTTGCATATTGTGATAGTTTATTAATTTTGACCATTACCTAGTTTTCACTTGTGTGAATAGGTTATCCATTTTCTCTTTTTTGATTGACACTTGCAAAGTCTCCATGATTTTGCAGTTCTGAATGTTATAGCTACGGATATTTTTCTTTAGACTCCTGTTCTTGGGCAAGTTTCTTTGGATATTCCTAGGAGTGAAATTGTTGGACCTCAGGTATTTGAATGTTCAACTTTAGAAGGTAATGCCACACTGTTTTCCAAAATGCCTGTACCAATTACCACTCTAAATTGCAATGCATAATACATTCTCTGGTTCAAAATGCCATTCATCTTAGTTTTATCAGACTTACATTTGCCAGTTGAAAGGTATGGACTTGCATTTCATGAAATGATAACCTGTTGCTGAACTTGTGACGTCCTATTTCACTCGTGGTATTAAATCTCTCTTCATTTTCTTCGTAGCCTAATGGGTTTTGTGTGCATGCATGTGTATATGTGTGTGTGCTCGCATGCACATGTCTGTGTGTGCATGCATATGTGTGTGTGTATGAAATTATTTTCTTGCCTATCTTTTCTTCTTTTCCCATCATATTATCTGTGCTTTCAAAATTCTTTTAGAATTCATTATACATCCTTAGAGTTTTTTTGTTGCATGCCTAAGTTTATAAATCACATCTTTATTTTCACTGAGGCATCTTTTGATGAACAATAGTCAATTTTGACAGGAACAAGTTACTGATATTTTCCTTTTAGTCAATACTTTTTTTTACTCCTGTGTAAAACATATTTCTCTAAGATCTAAAATACATTCCTCTATGTTTCTATGAGAGATTCAAAGTCTTGTTCTCGACATTTTAGCAGTGATCAGCATTTTAAAAATGTAAATTAGAAATATACAAATAAATGTTTTTATACCCCAATATGATAAGATGTACTTTGGATGTGCGAATACAATAGTTTTAGAGACATGTTGATTTGGAGAGGATGGGAGGAGAACTTGAAACTGTGACTGAGTATCCTTGTTCCTATTCTTGAATGATAAACATTTGCCCAAATGTTAAAAAAATACTTTAGGGTTTTAAATGTTTGCTCAAAGGCTGTCAGGCACTTCTGAATTTTCCTATGAAACAGCTGTTACACATTTTTATTTACCATAACCATTATCCTAATCTCAGTCCAGCTTCACTTTCACTCAATTAATGCCTTTTGAGTGTCAATTCTGTGTCATAACAATTTCATCAAATATCCATTAAGTATTGTCTCATAGTGAATACACCTGTGTTTAGAATAATAAAATATTAAGCAAAAAGCATTTTCTTTTATACATTTTGAAATTTAAAATACAAGGATGGACACTTCATATTTGCTAAAGGTAATACTCAATATGATGAGATCTCAATTATTAATATTTATGCACCCAACCACAACGCACCTCAATTTATAAGAGAAACTCTAACAGACATGAGCAACTCGATTTCCTCCACTACCATAGT
>CAUYPK010032746.1:0-10256 GCA_963574355.1 Loris lydekkerianus
TACAGTGCATCTTAGAATGGGTGCAGGCAAAACTTACTAAAGGCAGCATACAAATGTCTACATACAATAACTAAGAAAATGCCATGAAGGCTACGTTGAACAGTTTGATGAGAGTATTTCAGATTGTATATGAAACCAGCACATTGTACCCCTTTGATTGCACTAATGTACACAGCTATGATTTAACAAAAAAAAAAAGTTTCTACAGAGAGACGAAAGACTCTGAACAGCCAAGACAACATTGAAGGAGAAAAACAAGGTCAGAAGACTGACCACCTATCATCAAGACTTACTGTAAAGGTACAGTAATCAGGAAGTGGGGTACTGGTGAAAACAGACAAATAGAACTCAGACCAGAACAGAGAGCTCAGAATAAGCCTACATACTCTGGAGCAGAGTAAGCAGAAGGGAGGGAGGAGGAATATACATATAATCAACTGATATTTGACAAAGGGGGACAAAGGCAATACAATGGAGAAAAGGTAGTGTTTTCAAGAAACAATGCTGGAATAGTAGGCATCCACATGTAAAACAATGAATCTAAATCTAAACTTTATACCCTTCACAAAAATTAACTGAAAATGGACCATAGCCCAGCGTGATGGAATGGGCTATAGTCTCAGCTACTCGGAAGGCTAAGACAGGAAGAGCCTTGAGCCTATGAATTTGAGGCTATCGTGAGCTATGACTGCACCTATAAATATAGCTCCTACACACCAGCCTGAGATAGCAAGATTCTGTTTCTTAAAACAAACAATAAAAACTCCTGGAAAATAAGATAGGAGAGAATCTAGTTGATCTTGGGTATGGTGATGGTTTTTTAGATAATAATAACAAAGACATGATCCATGAAAGAAAGAACTGATAAGCTGAACTTAAAATTTAAAACTTCTGCTCTAGGAATGGCATTTTCAAGAGAATGAGAAGATAAGCTCCAGACTGGGAGAAAATATTTGCAAAAGAAATATCAGAGGGGTGCTTGTAGTTCAGTGGTTAGAGCACTAGCTCCATGTAGCAGACTCAAACCTGGCCTGGGCCTGCTAAATAAATAAATAAATAAATAAATAAATAAATAAATAGCTAAAAAGGGGCGGGGGGGCTATTTCAAAAATAAGAACTCTTAAAATTCAATAATAAGAAAATGAACAACCTGATTTAAAAATCATCAAAAGACCTAAACACATACCTAACCAAAGAAGGTATAAAGATAGCAAATAACCATGTGAAAAGATGTTCCACATCATATGCTATTAGGGAATTGCAAATTTAAAACAATGAGATACCACTACAGACCTATTATAATGACCAAAATATAAAGCACTGATAATACCAAATGCCAGCTTGGTATGGAACAAAAGGAACTCTCATTCATTGATAGCAGAAGTGCAGCATGGTACAGCCACTTTGGAAGACAGTTTGGCAGTTTCTTACAAAACTAACCATATCCTTACTATATGATGTAGCCATCACACCCCTTGGCATTTACCTAAGTGAAATGAAAACTTACGTCCATACAAAAACCTGCACATGGATGTTTACAGCATATTTATTCATAACTGCCCCAACGTGGAAGCAAGCAAGATGCCCTCCAGTAGACTAATATATAAATAAACAGTAGTATATCCAGACGATGGAATATTGTTTCTGCACTAAAAGTAATGAGCTATGGAGCCATAAAAAAGGAAACGGGTGGTGCCTGTGGCTCAGTCAGTAGGGCGCAAGCCCCATATACCGAGGGTGGCAGGTTCAAACCCAGCCCTGGACAAACTGCAACAAAAAAATAGCCAGGCATTGTGGCGGGCACCTGTAGTCCCAGCTACTCGGGAGGCTGAGGCAAGAGAATCACCTAAGCTGGAGGTTGCTGTGAGCTGTGATGCTACAACACTCTATTGAGGGTGACAAAGTGAGACTTTGTCTCAAAAAAAAAAAAAAAAAGAAAAAAGAAAAGAAAAGAAAAAGGAAACACAAATATATTTTATGAAGTAAAAGAAGCCAATCTGAAAATGCCATACGTGATTCCAACTATAAGACATTCTGGAAAAGGCAAAACTATGGAGACAGTAAAAGAAAGATCAGTGGTCGTCAGGTGTTAGTGACTAGAGAGGGGTGAATAGGTAGAGCACAGATGACATTTTGGGCAATGAAACTATTCCTTATGATACTATAATGGTAAGTATGTATCATACATTTTTCCAAACCTACAGAATGTGTAACACCAAGAGTAAACCCTAATGTGAACAATGGACTCTGGGTGATGATGATGTGTCAGTGAGGATTCATCGGTTGTAACAGTATCCCACTCTGATGGGGGAGGTTGATAATGGTGGGGCCTGTACATGTATGGGGAGGGGGGCATATGGGAACTCTGTGTGCTTTCTGTTCAACTTTGTTGTGAACCTAAAACTGCTCTAAGAAGTAAAGTCTGCTAAACCAGTCAAACAATCCATCGTACTTCACCATCGCCATTCCTCTTACAGTGAAATCAAAGTAATAAAGAGGCCTGCAAGGCCCTGCACAATCTCCCCTCCCTCCCTGCTGCTTACTCTGCTCCAGCCACAGTGGCTTCCTTGCCACACCTAGAACGCCTGCACCTCCGTGCCTTTGCACCTGCTGTGCCTTCTGGCTGGAACACCCTTCCCCCAGACAGCCTCCATGGTTCCCTCCCATTTTCCTTTAGGTCTTAGGCAAATGTCCACCTTCTCAGTGAGGCCTTCCCATCACCCTGTTTTACATGCAGCTTCCCCCTATCCTATTTTCTTTCTTGCTTTATTTTTTTTTCTACCAGAGAAATAACACCACTCCCAACATACTATGTATTTTACTTATTTGATTTCTCATCTGCCTCTCTCCCACTAGAATATAAGCTCTCTGAGGGCAGAGATTTCTGTTATTTTGTTCGCTGCTGTACCTTACACAGCACTGCCACATCACACAGCCTAGCACTTACTTGGCAGGCTCTCAGTAATATTTGTCAAATGAATACACAAATAGCGTAATGAGGGTTCATTCATGCTTCCAGCTCTTACCAGGCTGTTTTCTTACTTGGAATGACATTCTTCCATGTTAGGGAGGAAAATCCTACTCAGCATCCAAAACTCAGCTCAAGAACCCCCTCTTCTGAGATGTGCTCCCTGACCCCAGATAGACAGAGATAGGAATCTCTTCCCAGAATTACTACAGTGCCCATTATACTTCTGGTACGGCTTTCGCCACAGTTTTTTATAATCTGTAAGGCCCCTTAGAGGCTCTTATTATCTTGTATTCCAGTACCTTTGTACCTGGCATATAATAGAAGCCCTCAAAAACATTTGTGAAATTAAATAATAAATGAATGAATGACTTAGATAAAATAATCAAAATGTAGCTTAGTGGGAATTAAATAGACATATGTAGTATGCACATAATTTAAAGAATGTACTTAAAGATACTCCCATGAAAGTCCACTTAACATTAATACTTTTTATTATGTCTTACTCAGGATATATGAGTTAATGACTAATAATATCCAAAGTCCAAGATAATTGCTTAGTGATTAATGTAAAAGGCTGAGTTTGCTTTCATATTTCTTTTACATCATTTCAAAGGGCTTTTTTACTTTACCTGCTGTTTGAGTTCCTGTATCCATACTGGTTTAGCCTCCAGAGTACCATGATGGGAGCCAAAGACTGAGCAGGTTTGGTAAACAAAGCATTGATGCCAAAAACCATGGACGGAAGAGATGACCTGGAACAGACAAAAATAGCATGAGTCTATACCACACACAAATTACATGTGTGTATGTATATGTGTATATGTACATATGTATCAAGGACCTTTTGTCTATGAAGTCCCTGATCCTAAGCAGACAATAATAGTATTATAAAATATTGGTCCCTTAGTTATTAGGGGTTATAGAACTAAATGAACCTAACTCTTAAATGGAGAAACTAATATCTAAAAAGAAAAGATAGCTAGGCCCTTAACTGCTCGTTAAATGAGAGCCATTTGTGTCCTGTACTATAGTATGTGTTCTTATTATTTCATTTAAACCCCATGACAAATCACCACCCCTGTTTTAGAGATGGGAAAACAAATTAACTTGTCCACAGTCACACAGCTGGTAAATGGTAGAACTGGGATTCATGCCTCAATTTTTCTGCCCAAATTTTTATTACTTTAATGTATTCCTGGTAAGAATCCTGCCATATAATTTTTAAAATAATCATTTCATATAAAATAAATCAAATGCATTCACCAAACTCTTGTATTTCAACCAATGATAACAAACTTGGAACTAAGGAGGGGAAAAAAAAAAGACAACGCAGGAAAGGAAAGAAGAGCTCTGCTATCTCTTTTCTCATGAGATACGGGTCCAGCCTACATATAATATGTTTGTAGCTAACATTTGAATAAATATACTTACTGCCGATTGAACTTTGGTAAATCTGCATCAACCATGTCAGCTAGTGGCAGGTTAAACAAGGAAAAAGAAGCTTGCACAATCACCCTAGGAAAAAAATATTAAATATATATATATATATATTTTACAATTGGGAGACAAAGCTTTTAAAAAAAATCAAATGAAAGTTGTTGAATGTTGACATTTGGTTTTCAAGAAGAAAAAGGAAATAATATACTACAAAAGAAAAGACATATTAGGCATATATTTCTGTCTCCTTAAATGTTACATATCTATGAACATAATTCTTTTAAAATGAAATAATTATGTTCATTTGGGATTTTTAAAAATGAATTTTATGCTTTTTCCTTATGCCTAAAAGAATACCTGTTCATTTAAATTATGACTAAACTCTGAAGAATAGAACATGCCGTCAGAAATCTTTCTCTTGGTGTCAAGGATAGCATAATTTAAGAACTGGAAAGGCATATAGCATTTTAATTAATGATAAGATAATAAAAATCAGGGGGATGATTTAAGTAAATAAAAAAGCAAAGACAATTCTTCATTCTAAAAATTACTATAAAAATGTGATTTAACCAGGGTATGGTGAAAAAAAAAAATAATAAAAATAAATTGAAAATGAAAAATAAAGAAAGATACAAGAAGTGAAAAAAAACTATTGACTCGAGATTGAATTTGTTCCTGGAAAAAAACAAACAAACAAAAAAAAACTATTGACTCACATCTTGCATGTTATTACCCAATTGGTGGATTTTAAATTTCTTTTTGTACTTTAATGTTTGTACATACATATAAAAATTCTGTAGAATGAAAAAACAAGGAGGCAATAAAGTAGAGAACTTAAAAAAAAGCCATTTAAATATTATGTAGTCGAAGCCACTCTTACAGACTTATAAAATAGTTATTTATTGAGATTCAATCCTTTAGGTTAATTACTACATTCTCTACTACCAGCGTGTTCAAAATAAACAAACCTTCATGAAAATTTTCTCGAATTGTTCCAGCAGGGACCTGAAATAGAATTTATTAATTCATTTGCTGAAAACACATTTTCTAAGGACTATTTGCAAGAACTTGACTATTTATAAGACCTGCAGTAGGTAATGGGTCATAGTGATAAGAGACTTAGGCATGATGAACTCAATCCTGTGGGGACCACTGACAGTCACAGGCAGAGAGGCATAAGCACTGCAGCAGAGATAAACTCAGGGCATTAGGTCATGTAGGAGGGGCAGCTAATCCAGATGAGGAAAGCCTCCCACTGAAGCACATACCTGAGCTGCAGCCTGAGAAACACTAGGAGAGAGCCAAGAAGGAAATAGGGCCAAGCTGGGAACTGCATCTGCTAGACACAGGTGTTTGAACCAGGAGCTACCAAGTACCCTGGATGGCAGAAAGTGCAGTGTAAGTGGAGGGGGGAGTAACAAGAAATGAAGATGAAGAGATAAAGAGGGCCTACATAACAAAGAACATCATTTTGGCTATATCCCAAAAGCAATGAGAAGCCACTTAAAATTGTTAAGCAAAGGAATGACATGTTCTTCTAGAAGCAATATGGGAGAAGGGGTTGGAAGGACTGCAGAGCAGACACAAGGGGACCACAGAGGATGCCATGTAGATCCATGTAAGAGATCTGAGGACCAGAGCTGCAGGGATGGCAACAGAACAGAGAAGGCATGAATTAAGGACACATTAGGGAGATAAAATTGCTAAAAATTAGTAGTGTCAAAGAAGACAAAGAAGGCAAAGACAACTTCTCAGTCCCTGACCTGCAACCAGAGAGATGGTAGAGCCATTTCACAAGATGGGAAACGATGGCAAAAGAGCAGATTTAAGAGAGGCAAGATCCTTGATTAGGATATGCTAAATCTGAGATGCCTGTGGGAAGGGAGATGTGGGTGCTTGTAAAGGAGGAGGAGGGGAGGTTGCAGAAATAGGAGGAAGGGTGGTAGAAGGAACAGAAGCTCAGCCTCTCTTATACTTGGCAGCAGGATTTACTAAACATTGCACCTTAATAGGTTAAAAAAATGAACTTAACTCCTTTTAAAAAAACAAGCTGGTATCATTCACACAGACTGGCAAAACAGTGCATTGACTCTGCCTAGAAACACGTGTTAGACTCAGTTCAGCGCAAAGATGTTTCACCCCTTGAAGGGTGAATGGAATTCACGGTGTTCTAAGATTGGACCTGGCATTTACTTACATGATAATAGTGAGATAAACAGCCAAACAGTAATAGTATTGCCGTCCCAGAAGTAACATGACAATGGAAGCTGTTCCTTCTAGGTAAAAAGAGATTAAGATAATCCTATAGTAACCAAACTTCTTCAGCCAGGACTGACTGGTAAGTGTTAGTACCAGACACTGAAATGAAAACAGAATTGCAGTGTGTTAAGATGGAACCCCATGCTTTATGCTTGCTTACTCTTGTTGATGACAAAATAAACATTCTCATTATACAATACATTTGCTTCTGAATTACAGTATCAATTAAAACACACAACTATTACTTTGATTAGAGATGCTATTATTCACATATATAAAAAAATTCACTATGGGTAGTAACATTCCATAAGTAACAAGGAAATAGCAATTATTTACTATAAAACAAATGAAGAAACCAGGAAATCGTTTCCTAATTTTTCATTTTCACACTGACACAAAGAGATTTTACTAAAACTGACCATATGAAAGAATCTATCAGTTAAAAACAAAAAGAATTGCTTTATGGTAATGTGAAAGGTTCAACTCAAATCTAAAAAATAAATCCAAATTTAACCCCTGAAGTCTAACTCCCAAAATTTGGGGTTAAAGCTCAAAATTCACCTAGCATACAATTGGCGAACCAAATATTTGTTGAATAAATAAATAACTCACTATCCTACTGTAATACATCTGAAATGTACCTTTTACCCCAAAATCAAGCATTAGGAGTAAATAATAATTTACAATTCTATCCATTTTTCTTCTGGCTCGGATGTCCTACCTAACCTTATATATTTATATCATTCTAATAGATTCACGTTAAGATATCAGACCTGGATTTTTTTTTTTTTTTTTTTTTACATTTCTTATTGCCTATGAAAAAGCTTATTGTTTTAGATTGAAAAATTTTTGTTAGGCCAGGTGTGGTGGCTTACACCTGTAATCCTACAACTCTGGGAGACTGAGGCAAGTAGATTGGTTGAGCTTATGAGTTTGAGACCAGCTTGAGCAAGAGCAAGACCCCATCTCTAAAAATAGCCGGGAGGCCTGGCAAGAGAACAGCTTGAGACCAAGAGTTTGAGGTTGCTGTGAGCTATAATACCACAGTGTTTTATAGAGGGCAACAAAATGTGTCTCCAAAAAATAATTTTTTTGGTAAATATACATTAATATGGATCAGAAGATACTCTTTGTATTGTTGTTGTTGTTATTGTTGTTGTTTTTGGGGGGGTTGAGACAAAGCCTCACTTGTTTGCCCTAGACTAGAGTGATATGTCGTCATAGCTCACAGCAACCTCAAACTCCTGGGCTCAAGAGATACTCTCGCCTCAGTCTACAGAGTAACTGGGACTATAGGTGTAAGCCACCACACCTGGATAGTTTTTTCTATTTTTAGTCGAGTCAAAGTTTCATTCTTGCTCAGGCTGGTCTGAAACTCCTGAACTCAAGCAATCCACCTGGCTCGGCCCCCCAGAGTGCTAAAATTATAGGTGCTTTTTTTTTTTTTTTGAGACAGAGTCTAATTTTGTTGCCCTTGGTAGTGTGTCCTGGCATTACAGCTCACACCAACCTCAAACTTTTAGGCTTAAGCAATTCTTTTGCCTCAGCCTCCCAAGTAGCTGGAACTTACAGGCATCTGCCACAATGCCAGGCTATTTTTGTTGCTGTAGTTGCTGTTGTCATTGTTGTTTGGCAGGCCTGGCAGGGTTCGAACTGCCAGCCCTGGTATATGTGGCTGGCACCCTAGCTGCTCAGGTACGGGTGCCAAGCCAGATTATAGGTGTTTTAAAGAAAAAAGCACATTGTTTAGCTCTGAAAAGTTTTCATTAACAAAATATATGTACTTTACAATAAGAAGAGAATTTTTAATTATATAAGGAGAATACAAATAAATTTTTTTTTTTTTGCAGGTTTTTTAGCGGGGGGCTGGGTTTGAACCCGCCACCTCCGGCATATGGGGCCGGCGCCCTACTCCTTTGAGCCACAGGTGCCACCCTACAAATATTCTTTAATAAACATATGGGGTTTTTTTGGCCAGCTTCTCTACTTTCAAGGAGCAAGAGCTCATTTTCTGAGTAGTAAAAACAATGATTAAGTGATTGATATGGTTTCTTAGAGTTCTATAAGAGAAAATATGCAAAAACCCCAGCAAGGCCAAGCATGGTGGCTCATGCCTGTAATCCCAGCACTTTGAGGATAGGAGTTCAGGACCAGTGTAGGTAACATAGTAAGATACCATAGTAAGATACCCTAATTTTTTTCAAAAATTAGCTGAGTGGTGACATGCACCTGTAATCTCAGTTTCTTGAGAAACTGAAGTGGGAGAACTGCTTGAATTCAAGAGTTCAGGGCTGCAGTGAGCTATGATTGGGCCACTGCATTCCAGCCTGGGTGACAGAAGTAGATCCTATCTCTAAAATAAATAAATATATAAATAAACATAGATAAAACATTCCAGCAAGTATAATTGTATTCTGAAATATAATATTATAAAGTAACACATTTCTACATATTGAAATGAAGCTGCTGCTTCTTGATCTCTAATACATAAATATATAAAATAAAAGAAGTTAATAATATAAGAAATGTGAAGCAGAGTGGAAAGGGCAAGATTTTGAAATCAAATGTCTCTATTCCCTACATTTGAATTCAAGCTTTGCCACTTTTATCAACTATGTGTTCACAGACAAATTGCTTTACCTAAGAAGTATTTCCCCCATCTACTAACTCTCTTTCTCTCCCTACCTCTCTTTCTCTTACTTATCTAGCACCATCCTCAACACCTAGGGTACTGATAATTGTAAGCTATTATTCTTACCTCAAATATGTAATAAGACTAAAGCCAATGATGAATAGCATTACAAAATCATGAAAAAAAGGAAAAGATTGCTTTCTCTTTTACTAAAATAAAGCCTCAACATTAAAACTGAGGACTTGGGCTCCCCTTTCAACAGAGTCCCCAATGTAAGTGTTGGCAAACCAACACCAAAGGAGCCTAAATCAAAACAGAAAGATGAAGGGCAATGTTATGCTTGCAGTGAAAGCCTAAAAAACATCTGCTGTATTGAATTGGTTGTATGTAATAAGATCTAACATTTCTAGAGCATTTATTTGATGCCAGGAAATGCTTTAAGTACTTTGGATTTTTTTTTTTTAAGAGTCTCACTTTGTTGCCCTCAGTAGAGTGCTGTGGCATTATAGCTCACAGCAACCTCAAACTCTTGGGTTCAAGCAATTCTCTTGCCTCAGCCTCCCTTGTCGCTGGGACTACAGGCGGCCACCACAATCCCCGGCTATTTTTAGAGCCAAGGTCTCACTCTGGCTCAGGCTGGTCTTGAACCTGAGATCTCAGGCAATCCACCGGCCTCTCCTTCCAGAGTGCCCAGCCTACTTTGGATGTTTCAATTCATTTAATCTTCATAATAATTCCATTAAGTAGGTAATATTTTGGTTCTTGTTTTATAGATGAGGAAACTGAGGCACTAAGAGGTTGAGTAATTAATTACATATAGTTACATTTTAAAACCTCAGTAAGTGAAATACAAAGAGGATAAGAAGTAAGTAGTAGTTTTGATTAGAAGTGATGTAGTAGTATATGGAATTTTACAACAATCAATATTATTTTTGCAATAAAAGCTTTTTTAAAAAG
>CAUYPK010032747.1:0-16147 GCA_963574355.1 Loris lydekkerianus
CTCCTCCCCTATCCTCCCCTCTCCTCTCCTCCCCTCCCCCTCCTCTGCTCTCCTCTTCTGTCCTCCCCTCTCGTCCCCTCTTCTCCCCTCCCCTTCCCTCCCCTCTCCTTCCCTCTCCTCCCTGCCCTCCCCTCCCTTCTCCTCCCCTCTCTTCTGCTCTCCTCTCCTTTCCTTCCTCCCTCTCTTTCTGTCCCTCTCTCCCTTTTTCCCCCTTTCTTCTTTTTGCTACTTAGTTTGTTTCTTTTTCTTTCTACTGATGACAACTCATAATGATATTTCTAAAGAACACTAATTGGTCACCTTTGGGGCAACAGGGAGCCAATTTGTTATCTTAAAAATTAGTAATTATGGGGAAAGAATTAAGCCTTAATTCCACAGTAAGCCTGAATCCCACCTTTCATATGTAAATTGTGCCACTGAGCAATCAAGTATATAGGGAGAAAGCATTTCTTTACGTTCATATTTCTGATAAGTAAAAGAAAAGATAAAATTAAAATATTACCATTATGTGGACCCAAATCAGTAAAAATATTTAAGCATTGAGTGTCATGGCTGGAAAATGTCACAAAAGAGAGAGACACACACTCATGTGCTTCATGATGAAAGAACAAACCAGCAGCTCTGTTCTTCCCATACAGATCCAGCCTGAGTCGGTTGAAATCTCAAATATGGAACATGGGGCTCCATGAGAGGGCAGGTGGCAGAACACGCCAAACTCCACCTTGAACGTGCAGTCAGCAAAATCCAGATTGTGGGACACTCTAAGGCCAAAAGGTCTAGGTTCTTTAACAGAAATCATTAAGACAAAACAAACAAACAAACAAAAAAACCCCAACAACAACATAAGATGGAGAGAGAACCAATAGATAAAAAGAGACTTTCAAAATATAAAACTTTCCCATTAACCCATGACTGGATCAACAAACTGTGGTATATGTACACCATGGAATATTATTTAGCCATTAAAAAGATGGAGACTTTGCATCTTTTATATCGACCTAGATGGAGTTGAAATACATTCTTCTTAGTAAAGTATCACAAGAATAGAAAAGTAAATATCCGATGTATTCCCTACTAATATGAAATCAATATATAAATAGTCACATGCTCAAAAGAACAATAAAACACTAATATAGTCTAGTTTTGGGGTAGGGGGAAGGGGGGACGGGGAGGATGTTTGGCAGAAGGAGGGAGGACACGAGGCGAGATCTCACCTACTGTGCACATTGTGAGGGTGAGTAACAGGCCCCCTGGGTGAGGGGCTCTTCTACAAATGGAACTCTACCCTGCAAGTGAGAACAATGTAACCTGAAAATTGTGCCATTATATTAATTTGAAAAAATAAAAAGAGACAACAGAAATAAAAAACATACAAAACTTCCTTAAATTTCTTTTAAAATGGGCAAGAACATAGTATAGTACCTAACGATACCTGCTTGACTAATGAGACTTAAAAATGCAAGACAGTGACACTTGCCAAGGTCAGGATCGTGGGTGAAGAAGAAGGACACACCAATCAAAATGGGGCACGGAAGGGCGGTGCCTGTGGCTCAAAGGAGTAGGGCACTGGCCCCACATATGGGAGGTGGGGGGTTCAAACCCGGCCCTGGCCAAAAACTGCAAAAAAAAAAAAGGGGGGGGGCATAAAAGGGGTTATCTGGGGTGACAGGCAAAGGTATATTTTCTGATTTGGGTACTAAGGGTGAGGATGCTTGCCTTATAATAACCTTTTAAACTACACGTTTTTGCTGTGGGGTTTTTTTTTTTTTTTTTCTGTCTTATTTTACCTTAAAACAGTTCATTCAAGTAGAGAAAGAGAACTGAAAATGGAGTGTTCTAGTCTTCAAAAAAGCCTAAGTCAGTGGTAAGCAAGTTATATATCCACTTATGAGTCATGAGTTCTAAGCCGAACATTTTTATTTCACAATGGAGCCGACAGTATTGGATTAGATCTTTAATAAAACTCTACAAGACACACACATGCCTGGGCTGAATGAAATCCTGAATGGATTCTTTGTTATACTTCCTTGTAAGGATGATTTAAAGAAATTAGCAAGTACAGGAAAAAAGGAGAAAGAAATTAATGCAGAAAAAGACCCTGGCTTCCAGCAGCCTATCCTTCTGTTTGTGCAAAGCTCACTCTAAGAGATTCTTTCAAAAATCCGACAAAGTTGAAAACATCTTGAGTGCCAATGATCAAAGCCCTTCCTATGGGATACTACTTCATAATTGAATCATGCTAACTGCTGGGAAGTTTATACCCAGCCTACATTTTCTGTGATGTTAACCTATTATTCCTGGCCCCCTTGTGTACTTATATTATTCTCAAAGATATCTGTAAACAGTCCCTTACCTTCTATTTTACCAGTCAAACATGTACAGGAGAAGTTGAATGCATAAATAGTCTCTGTTCATATATTTGCAGTTCAAAAGACTGGCCCACAAAGGGGAAAACTAGAGTTGAAATTTTCCCTTTAGAAGTCTTTAGACATTCACAGAAGCGGAGACAAAAACATTCATTACAGAAGAAATTCACAGCAATTTTATGTATGCTATGGGCAAGGACTACCCAACTATTTTTTTTTTAAGGACTGGTTATTATTTTGCCAGATCTTACACATGCATACTCACTTGGATCTTTTCAGAGGTGGGCAAAGCCATATTCTGGCTTTGGGTGTAGGATGATCTTCTCTTGAAACAGATTCATCTTTGGGGTTTGTATTGAATCCAGAGCAGTGATTCTTACCCTTCCTAATACCGCAACCCTTTAATACAGTTCCTCATGTTGTGGTGACCCCCCCAACCATAAAATTATTTTCGTTGCTACTTCATACCTGCAATTTTGCTACTGTTATGAATCATAATGTAAGTATCTGATATGCAGGAGGGTCTTAGGCAACCCCTGTGAAAGGGTCGTTCGACCCCCAAAGGGGTCGTGACCCACAGGTTGAGAACCGCTGATCCAGACCTTAGCCAATGCCTTCCATTTTATCGGTGGAGAAACTGAGGCCTGGAGAAATGAATGTGCTTGCCCAAGGTCAAACAGGACCATCTTCTCAGCTAGGATTTGAGGGCAGGGTTCTTATCCTGACCTTTTCTACAGCTTCTAAGCAAAGGTAAGCTAAAAAGGCATTTGGTAGAGTAAATATCTGGGGAAGAGGTGGTGTTAGGGAAACAGTTAAGAAGGGCTGTTCTTGGGACAAGTAATCCGCTGGATTAGGCAATGCCAACAGGCAACCTCCTTGGACTCTCAGGAGGAGTGAGAAAGATTGGGAGACACATTTTCACAAAGGATCCACAGTATTTTTTATTAATTAGGTCTTCTGGCAGATCAGGACCATGGCACTACTGGGAAATAAATGCTCAATGTCACCTGAGGAGGGGAAGCAGAGGCTAGAATGAAGGCCAAGGACGGAGACATGCCCTTGTGTGACAGAATCAGCACTGACAAAGGTGATGCTATTATGTGTTCATAACAGTTCCGCTCCCAGGACCACCCTGAATCCTAAAGGATCCTGGGTGGTTGTTGACGAGAGTTTGGGTCAGCCTGCTGCCAACTGGTATTATCTGAAGCACCCACACACGGGATTTCATCAAAATCCTTCAGTTGCCAAAGCAGTTTTCTTTTTAAAAATTATGTATTACACAATTATGACACTACATAATTCTAAGACCACAAGCTAAAAACATAATTTTACCTCTGTCAATATGGTATAAACTTCCTTCAACTCCAGAGTGTCCAGCAAGTAAAATGTTATCAGTGGGAAAACTGCACATATTAAAATCTTTCCAACTTTAATGTTTTTCCAAAGGAAACGACATCATTTATTTCCCTGTATTTTGGAATCAGCCAAAAAATCCCTCCAGGTCAGAATCGAACCATTGTAATTAGCCAACTAATTTGGACAGATGAGAGAGGGGGGTCTGTTTGCCCAAATTACTCAAATAACTGAAACTTTGTAGACTGGGTGCTCAAAATAACATCAGCCTCAGCCTGAATCTTGGTGGTTAGTCTACTGAAGGAAGCCATAGATTACACTGTGTAATTTAGGGAGATGGTCCTTTTCTTATTTTTTGACATTAGATCCACTGGAAACCCGTGTCAGGAGAATCCCACATGGATAAGGGAAAGAGATCCAAATAAGTAGGGAAAGGCTAACAAGCTGCTTGAGTGAGCTCTGAGGCATGCCGGGAGAGTGCATGTCCTCAAAGAAAATACTAATTTCAAGCTCAAAGAAAAAATAAAAATGGGAATTTAAGGGAGGGGAAGAGAATAAGAAAAAAGTGTCAGGATATTTATATAAACTGTCATTTCTGTGTTTTCCTGAAGGCTCACACCCTGCAAGCAGTCCATCAACACTGTCTCTGATCACAGCCCTCGCTGTCTGATTGAGTAGGGAGATGTCAGCCAAGGAGGAAAACATGTGGAAAGTCTGTTAACCATGTGTGTCACGCCTGATGTCAACATGTACAGGAAATACTGGAGAGGTCTAACATTTGTGCATTGCCATAGCAGCCGCGAGACTTGGGGAGAGCATGGTTGGCTTTTAAAAATGTCTATTTATTATTGTCATTGTTGTCATTATGGTAATGATGATGAACATGCCGGGAATTCAGCATTAGCCCAAAATAAATGAAACAAGGTCAGCTTGGACCTGGAGATTGATGCAAGAGCAACAATGTGTGTAAATAAGGGTTTGGGAGTTTAGCTTTGGATTTCTTGCAATGGGAAGATAAAGACAGGCTCTTGCTGGAAATGCAGGGAATTCTTTGCTGGTCTCACTTAAAATCTCTCTCCTGACAATGTGTAGAATTCAAGATAGCTTCAGCCTGAGAGGTGGGAGAGCTACTTGTAGAGGGTGCTGTGCTGGCAGATGTCCTGGGAGAAGAGGGTGGTGGTGCTCAGAATTGAGTTCTTGGTCAGAGCTGTATTTCCACTCAATCTGGGTGACCTTGGACAAGTCACTGAACCTTCTGAGCCTTGGTTCCCTCCAGCGTGAAAAGCATGGCTGCAGCCACACTGCACTGCACATCCAAAGTGCCCGGGGATCTCATCAAATGCAGATTCTGGGTCAGTAAGTCTGGAAAAGGACCTGGGATCCTAGGGGTTCTGTGCTCTGGGATTCATTTCTAACAAGTTCCCAGGTGACGCCAAAGCTGCTGGCTGGTGACCACTCATAATGGCGAGGGTTTGGATGATATTAAAAGTGGATATTTGCCTGTTTGGGCCATTGGCATCCAATACCTCATTTTCTAAGATGACATTTGTTTTTCTTTTTTTTTTTTTTGCAGTTTTTGGCCAGGGCCGGGTTTGAACCTGCCACCTCTGGTATATGGGGCCAGCGCCCTACTCCTTCGAGCCACAGGCGCCGCCCCATTTGTTTTTCTTTTAGAGAACACCTCTCCTCCCACCCCAACTGTGTCTCTGAGCATTCATGTGGAGCTGATGCAGGTCCTAACCCCCAGCTCCAAGGCTAGGCCCACCTTAGGCCTGGCCAATCCGGGTGCCTTATCTCTGTGATAGGTACCTATGTGAGCACAGGACTCTTGAAAGGCTAACACAACACAGGGCTGGTGCTGCCGCCACCTCCGTGAACGTGATATTCTCTTAGCTGGGGTTACTAAACTACAGTTAGAATATTAGTCCGGGACTTTAAGAAGCCATTTTATGATATTATAGCAAGGCCTGTCTGAAAATAAAGTTGACACAGAATAAACCAAGGCTGAGCAATCCTGTGCCATGATTTGAAGCCCTGGATACAGCAGTAACCGAAGGCAGCTCTGTCTGGCATCTTCAGTTCCATGAACAGGTCACACATTTAATAGCTACAGACATGATACCCGTCTGTGTTTTCGACATTTTTCTCTATCACCTTCCTAATCTAGGCCAGAGGTCAGCAACTTTTCTGTAAAGAGCCAGATAGTAAATATTTCAGGCTTGTAGAACATGCAGTTTCTGTAGGAACTGCTCAATTCTGCTTTCGTAACACTGAAGCAGCTATAGATAGGTAATATGCAAACAAAGATTCCAATAAACCTTATGTGTTACACTAGGCATACAGCCTGTAGGCCACTGTTTGCCAACCTCCAGTATAGACAGCCAATAAAGCCCTGATTTGTAGCATCTGCCAGTTTCCATGGTATAAATACTCTCGCCAAGGTAGATTTTATGCTTCCAATGTAATGGCACTCGATGCAAAGCTGGGACAGAATGAGCGCACTAGGTCCCCAAGAGATAGTATTTCTGTCATGCAGATACAATAGCTGTAACTTCGAGAGCATGGATAACGGTAAAGTGTAGTTGTACAATAATCAGGAAGTGACGAGTTTTAAGCACATACTATTTTTGTTTCGATGTAATTTTTTTCACTGTAAGTTTATAAAGTTTGCCTTTAAATAATAGCTTTGTCTAACCCAGTTAGCAAAATTTCTGAAAAGTTAGCCATCCCCTCTTGGGAGGCAGTAGCAACACCCAATTGCACCCTTTGTAATGATTTTCAAATATAGTCATTCAACACGTGATGATATTTCAGTCAACAACAGACTTTATATATATGTATATGAGACGATGGTCACAGCAATAGGCTGTATCATATGGCCGAGGTGTGTGCAGGAGGCTCTACCATCCAGATTCGTGTAAATATGCTCTGTGACGTTCACACAAGGAAATAGCCTGGTGCATTTCTCAGAACACAGCCCCATCATTAAGCAAGGCATGACTGCAGTTCAAAAGTAAAAACAGAGAAGCTGGGGTCTAAAGATATCACAACACTAGATCAAAGTTTGAAAGGGGATTAACAGTATCTTCAGGAATTGCAGTCTAACATTTTAATGCATTAGACAAGTCCTTTTTGAAATGGTAATGCCTTGTACCTGAGTAGAAAAGACAATTAAGATAATGTGTTAATTTTCCCCTCGAATCTGACAGTAATATTTTGATCCTGTTAATTATCCAGAGAACAGAAAATATATATAATGCGATAGCTCTGTGCAGAGTTGACATTCTTGCTGCCTGGTTAAGGAGGCACGCTTATCCTATAATTAGCTGCTTGGAATGCAATTTCCATTCCTTCCTAAATAGAACCACTAAAAAATAAACCGATGTAGCATTTCAGAGCTACTCCAAGCCGGTTCTTCCCCTGGGAAAGGCAGCCAATGATTATTTACTAAACCTTACCCTCTTTTCAAAACTATCAGAAAACAGCAATCCGTTTGCTAATGATTTCTGGCAGGTGAGGGTTAATCAATGCCTTAAGAACACGGAAAGAGCATGTCATTATAGCCCCAGCATGCTTTCCTTCTCCAAAGGATAAACTTATTGATGTCACTAACTGGGCATTTTAATGAGAGTTCATTACAAAAGGGCAACCTTCTCAGTGGGCAAGTAAATCCATAAGGGGAAAAATGTAGACCCCAAATTATTTTCATAAACTGGGAAACAGGGCTTTCTGTACAAGATTATGAGATTCAGGGCTTGACTTTTTTTCTGAATGGAAATCATGGTCAGCTTAGTTGTACATTTCACAGATGTTTATATTTACTTTTTTAACATAACACACTCCCCATGTCAGTTTTGCTCCAGAGAAACAATGCGTAGGCTATGCAGAGACGTATAGGAAGAGATTCATTATGGGAATTGCTTCACACGATTATGGAGGCTGAGAAGTTCCATGGTCTTCCCTTTGCAAGCTGGAGACTCAGGAAAGCCTGAGTATAGCTGTGCCATAGTTCCGGTCCAAATCCAAAGGCTAAAAGCCTAGGTAACCGGTGGCATAAGTCTCGGTCTGAGTCTGAAGGCTGAAGACCCAGGGGTGTCAATGTCCAAGGGTAGGAGAAGAGGGAGGTCTCAGCTGAAGCTGAGAAGGTGAAGCCAACCTTTCTCCACCTTGTTGTATTCAGACCTTCAGAAGACTGGGTGATGCCCCCCCATAATAGTAAGGGAGATCTGCTTTACTAAGGCTACAGATTCAAGTGCAAATCTCTTCCAGAAATACCCTCATAGACACATCCAGAAAAAATGTCTTACTGTTTATCTGTGTATCCCTTAGCATAGCCAAATGGATACATAAAACTAACCATGGCGCTGTCCCTTTTCCCCAGGAGAACTCGTAACTCTGGCTAGGATGGTGGCGTTTAGTCTGCTACATCATTGTCATTTTTATCTACCTGTGGTGTCTTCTATGTTCTATAAATCACAAATCATTGCTACTTTATGCTTATTATAAGCTTCTCTTTTAAGAAAATGCATGTAAAAATAACGCTGAACTTGGGGATAAAACATCTAGGTCCAGGTTCAAACTCATTCTGTTTCTAAATGTGGGACCTTGAAAAAAGCATGTAAGTTCTCTGTACTTTAGGTGGTCACATCTGTGAGCAGGGTAGTTTGACCATCAAGAAAGCACTTTCTGAACCACTCAAGGGTAAGGGATTGCTAATTTTTCCTTTTTGCCTTTGGATCCCCACACTGTGGGCCTTGTTTATAACTGATGCTTACAGATCTGCAGAAGGAGCGTGTGTGTACATGCGTGCATGCATCCTTTCATTAAATAATCTTCAGGGTCAGAAGAGGCTGTGTGACCATAGAGCTTAAAATGAATTGCTCTGGGGCACCTGACTGCATGGATTTGAATCCCAGCTCTGCCACTCAATCTACAGCTTTGTAACCTTACGTGACATTACTTAATATCTCCAGGCCTCAGTTTCTAATCTGCAAAATGGGAGGTGTCTTAGTCCAGTTTGTGTCATTATAGTGAAATACCTGAGACTGTTTAATTTATAAAGAAAAGAGGCTTATTTGGCTTATCATTCTGGGAGCTGGAAAGTCCAAGATCAGGCAGCCCACCGTGCTGCTCCCATTATGGTAGAAAGCAGGATGGCAAGTTGGTGCATGCAGAGAGGCAGAGACTGTGCTTGCTTGTAACAACCTACTCTCCCTGGCATGAATCTTTTTAAAATTTTAAAAAAAAAAATTTATTTCAGATTAATATGAGGGCACAAACTGTTAGGTTATAATGTTTCTGTTTGTTAGGTAAGGTCCCTGTTGTAGGTGTGTTTCTCACCCAGGAGCTGTGCCACATACCCTCACATTGTGCCCCTTCGGTGAGAGCACAATGATTCCCATTCGATTTCCTCTCCCCCCCACCCCCACAGCTTGAATTAGATTGAGTTTTTCTCTGTGTGGCCTGTATTAGTCCACCTACTGGTTTCATATTAGTATTGAGAACATTGGATACTTGCTTTTTCATTCTTGCAATGCTTTACTAAAGAGAATTGTTTTCCACCTCTATCCAGGTTTATACAAAAGATACAAAGTCTCCCATCTTTTAATGGCTACATAGTATTCCATAGTATACATACACCACAGTTTATTCATTCATTCCTGAGTGGATGGGTACTTGAGTTGATTCCACGTCTTGGCGGTTGTAAATTGAGCTGCAATAAACAATCTAGTGCAAATATCCTTATGATAAAATGATTTTTTTCCTTCTAGGTAGATAGCTGGTAATGGGATTGTGGGATCAAATGGATGGTCTATTTTGAGTTCCTTGAGGATTCTCCCTACTTCTTTCCGAAGAGGCTATATTAGTTTGCAATCCTCCCAACAGTGTAAAAGTTCCTTTCTTTCCATGTCTGTGCCTGGCATGAACCTTTCCCTGTGAGAGGGCATTAATCTATTTCAGAGGGATCTGCCTCCATGATCAAACATATCCCGCTATGCCCTACCTCACAACACTGCCACATTGGGTGTCAAATTTCAACATGAATTTTGTAGCGAACAAACCACATTCACATCATGGAAGAGGGTGACAATAAGTCATCACTGAATTGTTATGAAGGCAAAACGAGTTCATATATGCAAGCTTCTTAGAACAGTAACCAACGTAGAGTTAGTGCTAAGAATTAACTTTTAATATTTTCATCATGATAAAGAATGTATCAAACAATTCCATGTTCCATATTCAGTATTTAATATTTCACAGGCCTATTTCTCCTGGGAATTATTATAAGAAGAAAATGTAGTTTCTCTTTTAAGTTCTGCCTGGGTATGCAGGCCCTAATTCAGTTTCATCCCCAAGCCCTTGGTGGTCATTAGTCCTTTTCTCTCCTCTTTGGTTGGAATCTGTCCATGGGAGCTATTGAAAGGAGCACAGGTGGGCCGGGGACGTGGTGTCCAGGAACCAAGGAATTGGGCTGTGCTGGGCTCTGTTAATAATGGCCACAGCTGAGGACCAAGTGAAGCGATGTGTGCTGAGATTGGGGCATAACAGGAACACTGTTCAATGGACCAACAGTTTTTTTTTTAAATCTCTCACTGACTAGGTGAGAACAAGAAAGAGAAGTTCAGCTTTCTTGCACCAAGGTCAAAGCTCTGGTGGGTAACCGCTCACCTTCTCTTTTGGGGAAGCTTTAGGGTGTATCTTTGGCCCTCCTCTAGAGCTTTGCACTTTAGGGAAACAGCTCATCATTTCTGCACCAAGGAAGGTGTGTTCACAAGCTCATCCATTCCAGCATTCATTCATTTATTCTTCCTTTTTCTCAAATATTCCCTCATTCAAACATCCCTTCACTCGAGAATTTTTTCCTTCTATCACTCATTCATTTGAACGCTGACTAAACATCTTTTGTGTACCAGGCAACAATCGAGGCACTGGAAACATAGAATGAATAGAAAAAGTAGCTGTCTGCATGAAGTTCATGTTCCAACATGCGCTCAAAGTCAAGTCTGTTGAAATACACACCAGGCTTAGGATGGTAAGGGGCCAATTGTAGAATGGCTTCCACATTTGCACTCTGAAAACTAAATATGTGGTCTCATATCCACCCCCATCTCTCTCTCTGCTGGGGGCCCTGGGACATCAAAACATGACCAGGCACAGTCCTGGTCATCCAGCATTCACCCTGCCTACTTCTTCTCAAACACTATCTCAGGAAGAGGATATGGAAGGATGATGATTTTTCTCTCTCAGAAAGAAATGGCATTTTAAACATATTCCTTACTGTCAACAGGAAGTCCTCATTTTCTGACAAAGGAGTTGGATGAGAGTGTGTGTTTAGGGCAGCGGGGACTTACAGAGACTCCTGAAATCACACCCTTCCTGAAGTTCTTAATTTGGCATTTATTCATTCACTGAACAAGCGTTTACCAAGGGCCTGCTCTGCGCCAGGTACAGTGAAATCTACTTAGAACTATAATGGTGAAGAAAACAGACAAAGCCCCACAGTTGACCAGGAAACCTAACCGGGCTGGGGGCTTGGGAAAGACTTGCCCATGCAGCCAAGGTTCACGTTGAGATATGAAAGATGGGAAGAAATTTAAGAGCAGAGTCTAAACAGAAGGAATAGTATGTGCGAAGGCCCACGATGGGGGGAGACATAGTGTATTTTTGAGAAACTCAGAGGCAAGAAATGAAGATGGCAAGGGGCCAGTGGGAGGTGGGGCTGGAGAAGGTGGGAGGCGGAACCATCCAGGCCTTCTCAGGCTCCCGTAAGGATCCAGGGATTATCCTGAGAGAAGAAGCAGGAAGCCTGTGAAAGCTCAGACTGGCCATCGTAACATAACCAGGTCGCTGTGGCTGTGGCAATTTCAAAGGCCAGAGAGGAAATCAGAATGGCCCTGGGGAGTCCGGGCCTGCTGCTGTGGTCCAGCAAGGACAAATGAAGCTGAATCTTGGGAGGTGCAGAAGAGACGCGGTAAGGACTGCTCAGCTCCGCCAGACCCGCGTGTTGGCGGCCTTCTGTCCCTGCAGGCCCTCGGGCAGGGTCTGGTGTGTCCCTGGCCATCTCCCTTTGCAGGCAGAAACTGTGACCTTTCCACCTGGCAGTCCCAGAGCCTAGTCCAGTGTCTGGCTGGTCCCTAAGGAGCTTCCAGTCCAGATAATGAGATCAAACAAAGAGAGGAAACTACCAGAGAGACTGTAAGACAATAAATGAAATGGTTGCTAGGCTGGTATAACTGAAATATGCAAGTGCTGAGAGTCCGTGGAGTAAAGACTCGATGAAGATACATTCAGTTGTTACCTGGAAGCACAGGGTGACGCTAAGGGGCCAGGCGATCCCGAGAGGATAAGCCCATAAGCCAAATATGGCCCATCAGCCTCTTTGCTAGGTCTGTACTGTGCTCATTGCTATAGTGAGTTTTTAAAATTTAATGTAATTTAATTTAATGTTTTTATTTTTTTGAGATAGAGTCTCACTCAGTCACTCTGGGTAAACCACTGTAGCACAGAGCACCCGTTCCCTTGTTGTAGCATCACAGCTCACAGCAACCTCAAACTCTTGCCCTCAAGTGATCCTCTTGCCTCAGCCTCCCAAGTAGCTGGGACTGTAGATGCCCCCCGCAATGCCTGGCTAGTTTTTCCATTCCCAGTTAAGACAGGGCCTGGCTTTGCTCAGGCTGCTCTGGAACGCCTGAGCTCAAGCAATCCACCCACCAAGTCCTCCCAAAGTGCTAAGCGCCTGATCTCTTTTATTTTCGAGTAGAATTAGATGTTAATATTTTTTAAGTAAAATAAAATACTGAGAGGTTTTGTGCATATATTAAATTTCTGAGTTTCTAAATTTTAAGAGGTTGGGAGAGGCAACATGTGCCAACCCAGGTTTCCAACAACAGGCGGCTTCACTTTAGTCTGGCTGTGTGCTCCGCTTTGCAGTTTACCACAGTCACCACTATTCCCTTTTGCCTCCAAAGCACAGAAGCTCGTGTCTCTGGCTTCCTATCACACCCCTGCACTTGTTCTTCTAGCCCAGAGGAGTGTGACCTACTTCTCATACCTTCACCTTTACCCTTAGAGGGAAAATGAAGGCTATGTGTTTCAACAGAAATTAAAAGCAAATGAATCTAAGAAAACTGTATTTAAATGTATTTAATACACAAACAAAGTGTATCAGCTCTTTCTTTGTTGTTTGTTTCTGAATCCTGCATTTGGCTCTGGCACTGCTGATCCAATCCCGTTCCCTTGGTGTAGAGATGCACTCATGGAGCGCAGAGAGGTGCAGCAACTCACCCAGGATCACACAGCATTGGAGTCCAGGTTAGAAGTAGAACCAGTCTCGAGGGTATAGATTGGCAGATAGGGGAAGATGGAGAACTGGAAAAGGGAAATGGCTGAGAGATGGAAATGATAGAATGGGCACTGGAAAAAACTGTAAAGGAGAGAAAGGAGGGAGGGAGGTTTCTCAAAGGCCCTGAATCCCAGGTTCTCTCTGGGGACATAAAACAACAGCAGTGGAGTGTAGAAAATGTGACTTGGGCAGCAAGGAGAGAGATGAGAGGTCTGCTAGGCATCCCTACTGTGATCACAGGAAGATACAAGAAGGACCTGCCCCAAATGCTGTTTACAGGACAGCGGGATAAGCAGACAGAGTGATGAAAACCCCACATGGCCCATGTCTAAGGGGACTGTCACAGGAAGCGTAGCCTTTTGTCCCTTTAGGGGAGTCACACTGTTCCCTGTAAGATTTGGGCTGAGGAGGTCAGGACAGCTGCTAAACAGCAGGTACCTCAGTGAAGACTTCTCTCTCGTATCTTAGTCAAGCAGACTTCTAAAGAGATATTTAAAAACAAATCTGAACACCAACCTTCCTTTTAAAGCAGCTGAATGGTGGGGCAGCCTCCAATGTCTTGCAAAATGTAACTTCTTCTTTCTCCTCCTGATTGATTTTTTTCTGGACATTGTAGGTGCTGGGTAAGCCGCTGCCCAGCGGAAATAGATGAACATTTCCCTCACTTGTGAGTTTCCCAGTTGAATTACTACGTGAAAGACAAAACACACACGCTAAGGGCACCAAATAAAAGGGCCGAGGAGACCAAGTGTTGATGAGGGTGATAGGACATGGGGATTCTTCCTTCACATTGCTGATGGGGAGGGAATGGGTGTGGCCACTTTGCAGGGGAATCCAGCAGTTCGGAATCAAGGTGACAATGTCTAGCTACTATTTTAACAGTCTAGGCGCCTGTCCCGGAGAACAGGGTGCCTGTGCTGCACAGAGAGACGTGCACCCTCAAGATGTTCATTGGAGTCCTGTCTGTGATAGTTTAAAAGTAGAAAACTGCAATGTCTCTGAGTAGCGAGGTGGTTTTCACTGCCACCTGGAGGCTCCAGGTCAACGCCATCTGGTCAGGATGGGAACAAAGATCTCTTTGGTTGCCACAGAGATGACACCAATGGTACAGGCCAATTAACATATCATGTCCCTTTAGGGAATGTCAACTGGTGAAGTCATGCTTCTCATGGAGAGCATGGGCTAGGCCATCTATACACAGTTCACCAACCCTCTCACTTCTATTCCTAATATACAAACAAATGTAACCTCTGTTTGTGTACTCAAACGGCTGCATCATCACCCAGTTACATCTGTCCCGCTAATATCTTAAGATCTAAGGGTGTCAAGTCATTCAGAGGACATTAACGTGACAAAGTGGCACTTACTTGCAAGTCACAGATCCCCAAAGAGGATTTTTTCCAGAGGATTTCACTTGCACACTTAGAATATTGTCAAAGATTATAAATCATAGTCTGGGCTATCAAGAAATCGTTAAAACAAACCTTTTGGGGGGAGAGAATATGGTGTTAACTACTAAAAACAATTCAGAAAAAAATCTTTCAGTTCTTAAAAATCTAAGGTTTAGTAATCTTGGAAATTTTCCTCATGTAAGATACCTTGCTTTCGGGGACACCAGGTGAATGAAGTCCCTGTACATTTTCTCGAATGAATAAAGCATTGTCTCATAGTTTCTCAAAGCGTTTTTAAGAGTGTGGTGACAGAGGAAGTGTCTCAATTTGAAAGGAAGTCGTAAGGGGTTGTGAAGTCTCAAGTAGTTTCTTAAATGACCTTGCCAGATGTTTTAATACACCCTTAACCTAACCTGAAGTTCATAACAAAGTCAAAAGCAATAGAATCAAATTGATTCCCAGATGCCTTTTCTAACAAATCAAACTGTTTACACCAACTCACTGTAACGGGGCCTAATTCCTGCTGGAAAGAAATTATATGGCCATGGAAACAACAGATGGATAGTAAAGTTTGGGCATGAAGTAAAACTTAAAATTTAGGTAGGTTGTTAGAGCTTGTTAAGGTAAGAATCCACACTTTTGAGACTGTAGACACTCGAAATTAAGAGCCTGCTGTGTTAAGATCACAGGTCGGCCACCTGTTTGCAGGTGACCTTGGGCGAGGTGTCTAACCCCTCTTCCCTCAGTTTCCTCCTCAACAAAATGGGAATAACAGGGATATTGTATGGATTCAATGAGAGAGCCAAGCACCTAGAACATTGACTAGAACTTAGCGAGTGATCCATACATGTTATCCATTGTAATCATTAAAAAATAATTTTTTTTTTTGAGACAGAGTCTCAAGCTGTCCCCGTGGGTACAGTGCTGTGGCATCACAGCTCACAGCAACCTCAAACTCTTGGGCTTAAGTGATTTTCTTGCCTCAGCCTCCCAAGTAGCTGGGACTACAGGGTTGTAGTTGTCATTGTTGTTTGGCAGGTCTGGGCTGGAGTCAAACCCGCCAGCTCCAGTGCATGTGGCTGGCACCCTAGCCGCTGAGCTACAGGTGCCGAGCCTATTTTATTTTTTGAATGCAACTGGTATTTATCAAGATGGCGAAATTGTGGGCAAATGAGGGTTTGTTCTCTCTGTAATTATAAGACAGACAGATTGCCTTCCACTTACATGGGCCATGATAAGTTGAAAATACACTAAGTCAAAAATGCATTTTGACACCTGTCCTACTGAACATCATAGCTTACCCTCGCCTACCTTAAACACGCTCAGGACACTTGCATTAGCCTGCAGGAGAGCAGCATCCTCTGGCGACACAGTGCACTGCTGAGTGTTGGCTGTGCACCCCGTGGTCCCGAGGCTGGCGGGGAGCTGGGCTCTAAGCTGTTGCCAGGCTTCAAGAGAGAGTATCTCACTGCACATCACTGGTCCAAGAGAGAGTCATAAATCAAAATCCCAACTGTGGGTTCTAATGATAAAGTCCAAAAATTCTGAGTCTAACTATGGTAGGCTGAGGACTTGCTTTTTTTTTTTTTTTTTTTTTTTTTACAGAGTGTCCCTTGATTTCCCTCGGTCAATGGCCTTGGTTTCACAGCGCCCACCAACCACAAACGATGGGGGGTTAGTGATTGTATATCCTC